>CABEGB010000736.1:1038937-1246890 GCA_901521435.1 Crematogaster levior
GCCGTGACACTTCTGCAATTTCTGATTAGCTTAGAGAACGCTTAGATCTCCAGCAAATAAATCTTTCGGTTAACTTCCGTTTCTGCTGTCAAGTAGACTTGACGAAGATTTTCGTTGAGGACCCAATTACAAAATCGACTCACGATGTTACATCGATTCGTCGGGTCTATTCGCGCATCTTAACATCGGCGATCGTTTTCGCTTAAAGACCACTTCTCGCCCGGCGCGGAGAAAGAGGGGGATGTTTGGCGAGGGTGGCAAGGGGTGGTTCGACCGAGCGCACTGACGTGGGGAGGTCAGGGGAGGACGAGGGTACCGCGACGTCGTGCGCCGGGGTTGCACAGGATGGGATTTAATCTGTGTCCCGTTTCACGCTCAGCCAAGTGGAACCTTTTTGCCTCACTTTGCGGCGCGACTCGCTTTTGCGCCGCACCGCCGCGTAGATTAACGCGAAATTATATATAAAGAATGTGTGCGGCCGGCGGGTGTGTGCACGGGTCGACGGCGTCGGGCTCGGGCGATATTCGAGCCCTCTCGTCGACATCATCCCCCTCTGTCGGGGGTGGTCGCTTTCCCCCCTGGGGAGGAGGGCGTGAGGCAAAAGACGACGAGCGAAAGGGTGAATCTCGCGCGCGTATACGTGTACGGCTAAGTCGTGCGCACTTGTCCCCTTTGTAACGAATTAAACTTGTGAAAAACAGTACAGACTTGTGCGCCGTCCCTTCAAAGGACAAGGCCGTCGCGACGCGTCCTCCGCTTTCACCGTCGCTTATTTTTAACACAAATTACTCTGTCGAAAGGATGAAGCGATTCAAAAGAGTATGAGGTGTCTTCGTCTTATAGCACTTGTCTATGTCTGAATATTAGCAATTATAATCTGAAAATCAAATCGCAATGTACGAAATAAATTAATGAATTAGTTAGCAAAAGGCTCTTTAGTATGTCGCACCATGATAGAATAATTCGATATATATATTATATTCACATACACACACATATACACACATATACACACACATATATATATATAGAAATACATATATAAATAAAAACATATATATAGAAATTATAATTCACGATGGTAAATTGGTCTAAATGTGATAGCACGTATTCACGTGTCTATGTGATTTTATTAATTCGAAAAGATGAAGGTTCATTAGGTCATCGTAAAAGAAATCGCGGAAAGTATTAATCGTTTTAATTGGTTTGAGGAAAGTGTCTCACTCTTCGTTATCATCTACTTTCCGCGTAATTAAAAGAACTTCAAACTTACAAAATTCGTAGAAAACGGTGACGAGTATGATCGACACGTCGAGACACGAACAAGATCAATTCTATCTTTGCAAAATTATTAATATTAATTATTAATATTCTGACATTTTTTATCGGTCGTTATGAATCGTCTATCTAATCCATTTGAATTTTTCTAGATTCCTTGAAAACTTTGCAAAATATTTTTCAATATATTTCGAAACTGTTATTATTGTATTTATCATTGTGTTGCATAAGGAGACCACGAAATTAAATACAGTTATAACATCGTGTCCTAAAAAAGATGACATTATTTCTCTCTTTTTGCATTTGTGAATCGTGGAATTCGGAGAGGGGTACGATAAAATGGAGGGGTAAGAAGTATCCTCTCGAAAATTTCCGCGTTACCTCGCGGAATTATTTGTAACAAGGCTCTCGACTCCAATTTCTCGCTTCTCGTTCTTCATCACCATATTCCATTCCTTTCAGCATGCTTGAAGCTCGCTTAAAAAGCTCTGGTTATAATGCAGGGACGACTGAAGCCTTCCGCAATAAGTGCAAAATTGTAAAATGGATCTGTTATTGCCAACAGATAGTTACGGATAAAAAGGTCATCCGCCAGAGGCAAATTTATATAAAAATTAATGAAACTAATGAAATTAATGAACATAAGATTCGGACTGTCAATTATAAAAGTCCCATAAAATAATTTCAAAATATTATCATATCATTAATTTTTAGAATTTTGAAGACTATACAAATACAAGTATCCTTATATCGCCTTTATATATAAAACATAATATTATATATATATATATATATATAATAGTATGTAATATTATATATATATATATATATATATATATATATATATATATAAAATGTTACAATATAAAAACTTCACGAATTAAATAATCTGATTCAATGATTTGCAATCATTAAGAGCTATTAGCTTAGAGAAAAGCTGTTACAATTTTTTATCTTTTACAACGTTTTTATTTTTACAACGTTTGATTGATCGTAAGATACGGCGATCTTCGATCCTTTCGCATCGGTGAAAATAAGGTACGACAGAAATGGCGTAGGGACAGGAGATAAAACGAGAGGAAGGGAAAGGCGGCGAGACAGCGAGCGAGAAAACCACTTCGCGTCGTTATACGAAGTGGATTTCGCACAGCTCGCGACAAAGGCGAAGCGAGCTATCCAAGATTACATTCCAACTATGTCTCGTCGTTTTGCACGACGTAAAAGCAGGAATTAATTAAATTTGTTAATTGCAAGATGCATTTAGTAACGCCGGCTTCTTTCGAGTCTCCCGTGCGCACGAAACTCCCTCGTTGCATATTTTTTCTTGCGCCGGCGACGACGTACCACGTCGGGTATCTAATAAAGTTATGAGACAAGCAAGGAAGATTCATTTTTGTCCACATTAGGACACATGTGCGAAAAGCCGTTTTGTTCACTACGAGATCCAGTGTCGTTTGAATTGACACTATACTCTCCGGACAAGTCGAATGCATTTTCATTCATATATACATGCGTCCACATTGTAAGCTTGTATATCGTAACTGTTGCAATTTCTCTGAAGCCTCCCACGTAACAATCGAATTACACGATACCGTACCATATATCTATTCGTTATACCTGCCATTGTCCACTCGCGTCGCAATTACCGTCGTCGTCAGCATCGCACGTATCTACGCGATATATTTCCGTTTCGGCGATTCCTCTGCGCACGTTATACATCGTACGCAGATGTAACCGTAATAAGGTATACGGCAGCGAATTAATCGGCGCGCAAGGGTCAAACTGATCTTCGTTACGTAACATCCGCAGGGCGACGGACCGTGTGATCGCGACGTAAACATCTCCCTTGGTGTTCAATCTAACGCTTCCGGATCCGTGCGACGGGCGCGAGCGCTAATTAGACTAATAAGAACGTGTACGGCGCGCGCACTATCCGCTGTTTACCAATCAGATGTTCTGGCGAGGTGACGTATACGTATTGCGCGCGTTTTGATTCACAGAGGAGGACTTGATGCACGGGGGTGGCGCGGGTATTGGCGGGGGTTCTATGGTCGGACAGAACTCAATATTTGGGTGCTCGGCTGCAGGACACAGCGGGGTTAACCAGCTCGGCGGTGTTTACGTCAACGGTCGACCGCTACCGGACTCCACGAGACAGAAGATTGTCGAGCTGGCCCACAGCGGGGCCAGACCGTGCGACATATCGCGCATACTGCAGGTCAGCAATGGATGCGTCTCCAAGATCCTCGGCAGGTAAGTGCTGTGTGCCGATCTCTCTCGAAATCGTAGATGAGTGAGTTCAGAAAATTAAATCACGATACTCGAGTAGCAACGGAATTTGATTGTTAGACTAACGGATCCAATCAACCGACTTCAATGGCTGCAAGACACAACTGTTTGTGTTTCCTTGATGCAATTAGCGGCCAATCGATAAATTTGGGACACATTTTTTTCTATTTTTAGTAATTCATTGTTATTTCATGTTACAGATTTAAAAATAATTAGATATATGTATAATAAGTGAATGTTACATATATTCCCATTTGTCATATAGCAATATCTTCGTGAATACGACACAGTTCCTGCAAATTGCGGAGTATTAATCATGAAAAGTTTTCATCCAATGATTTCTCGTTTAAAGACTTTTTTTTCAATAACTATGCTTAAAAGACCCGCTATGATATAACGTATATCATTAGTACAATAATATTCGCATTAAGTGAAAATATTGTTCCTTTTTGCAGGTATTACGAAACTGGCTCGATCAAGCCGCGGGCGATTGGTGGTAGCAAGCCACGAGTGGCGACAACGCCTGTGGTCAACAAAATCGCCGACTACAAACGAGAATGTCCCTCGATCTTCGCCTGGGAGATTCGCGATCGACTTTTGCAAGAGGGCGTTTGCAATAACGACAATATTCCCAGCGTAAGTAACGAGTCGATTGTAAGATATTTAATATACAAACTGTCAGGTGATGAATATCGGCAAACGTCTTGAGGGTGAATGCAACTTTGCTAAATATTGTAGATTAGAATAAAGCAAGTTTATGGATGAGCAGATTACGCCAATTCCTCAAGATTGCATTCTCTCGTCTCGCGTATAAATTCGTGACGTGCGAATAAATTTCCCGGCGGCGTCAGACCATTGATTGGATACGGTATAAGTTTACGCGTAATCCGCGTCGACTTATCGTGGCGCGCAGCCGGTCGGGTGTACTTACCCGTCGGATTCGACCACTCGACCCTAATCAAAGTCTCGTCAATACGATCGGCTGGGTGGGGTAATCGGTCCATTACGCGGACCTCGGCATTGTCCACCCTCCCGAGCGCTGATCGCCCTTCTCCGAATTCGAAGAATCCTCTCCGGTTGTACGTCCGTCCATCTACCAAACATCCTGCCCGCTCAACTTCCCTTCTCGACCGCGCGAAATATCCTTGAAAGTCGATCGTCCTCGTCTGAGGACGCTCTCTCTACTGGCAGCATCCCCTCTATCGACCCGTCAGGAACACCGAGGGGGATGGCACGCGTACAAGTCGTTATCCATCGGCTTGTGAAGCAAACTCGCTCTTGTCAGTGTATTCCTGCGAACCGACTGAAGAAACTTAATGGGAGATGTTGGGGGTTCCAGGATGATCAATCAGAACGTCTAGCACGCGCTCCTGTCATCAAGCGTGTAATGCACCGACCAATAGCGAGATTATATTTGAGAACATTGTTCTATAATGTATATCTCATCTTTTGGTACATTTAGTATTTATTATATATTTTTTCAAGTGGTAAGCATTGATAATAAAGAATATGTCTCACCTCTCAACATATTTACTATTTATCATTTTTTTCTAAAGTGATAAGCATCGTTCTTTTAATGGCAACGTATTGTTAAAATTTCCTTAGAAATAATGAATTAGTAAAAATATATGAATTTTTTGAAATCAGAATAAAAAATTAATTTATAGTCGGAATCAAGAGACGAGACGTTATTTAACCGACAGATCATTCTTTCGATCGTTTCGATCTTTTCTCGACTACTGGTGGATCGCTGGTAGCATTGGCGGTGACGTTGGCTATTGCGGCTGGTACACATGGCGTCGGGGGTGCGCGCGGGGTTAGTCGGCGGCGAGAGCGGACGGGAGCGGGTAGAATCAGGGTGAATGGGATCAGTTAAGCGTGTTGCACAATTATTCGTGTCCGGTCGCGCGTGTAATGGCCTGCATCGACGCTGCGGCTGTTGTGCGGTGAGAGTGGAGCGTACAGTCTCTCTCCCGGCATCCAGGATAGACGGTTTGATGACGGAGAGCCTGGTCCGGGTTAGTCGAGAGACGAGCTAACTCGAAACGTCGCTTCCGCTATTCGCCTGTTACTGTCTCATAGCTTTAGAATCGAGATGGTGAAAGTTACATACGCTCGATGAACCGGACGTAGCGGATGCAATCGATGAAAATCGACATTTTCTGATATTATAAAATGTACGCGAGAGATTGGATTTAAGCAAAAACAAGATTTTATTTTACTTTTTGTCATGTCTCCTAGTTATTCTCTTCATGACGCGATTGTCTACATCGAAAACTGCGTTCATTACGAAGCTTCGGTGTTATGCAATATTCGGCGAAATGCAATATTCACCCGAATAAAATCGACCAAGTCGAAGTCAGAGTTCCCCGTCTTCAATTCAGCTCTAATGGACGGCCGTGCAGCGCGCTATTCTAACAGCGACGTTCTCTCGGCGTCGCCCGGTCATTATTCCGTCGGTTTTGACTCAAACTATGCGAGAAGGATCGACTTTGCGCACTCATGCCGTTCTCGTTGAAGCTTGTCGACCTCGTAATTAAGAAGCTTCGCTCGATATCCGACGTCCGTGCTGCATTAACAGCCGTGTATATCCGGCTGCTGCATCAAGCTCGGCGTCGATTACAGAAGGGTGTGGAGGATGGGGTTGGAGCGCATGTATGGAGCACGCCGAGGACCATTATGTACAAGTTGAGAGCGCGATGCTTGGATCCCTGTGCTATACGCCGGCTCGTTATAACTTTGGAGTTAGCCAGTGGCTCGGTTGCGGGTGTAAGGTGAAGACGACAACGATGACGACGGCGGTCGTTCGTTCCCCGGATTGGTGGGGAACGAAGAGCCATGGAGACCGTTTTATGTAATAATAATTGGATGGCGGTGTCCTTTCATCTGAGTATGACCCCCTTCGCATTCTGCGACTGCGGGAGGACGAAAAAGAGGATCCCGCGCAAGGGGTGACGGACAATCAGTGCGCAGCTACGACGACGGAAATGATTCTCGTGCGACAACGAGTGGCTGCGGTTGCGAAATTTTACAAAGAGCCTCGCCCCGATCCGTTACGCCGCACCGGCCTCTTTCGTCTCTATCTTCCTTTCCCTTGATAAGGAAAGGACGATGGAGGTATCTTGTTTACAAGGATACATCGCGTATCGCATATCATTAGTCACCGAAAAGCGAATTATCGCGTATTATTAGTCACCGAAACACAAATTTATTATATTATTTGTCTCAACCACCATTTCGACTGGGATAATGTCGAAATCCTTGATGTGGAACATCATTACCAGAAAAGGCTTATCAGTGAGATGATCCACATCAAGTTTCAACAACACAGCATAAATTCACACAAAGACACTGATTTGTTGGATAAGACCTATAATAGCATTTTGGATAATTTAGCAAGGCTCCCCTCTACCATCAATTTGAAGCGACGCTAACGGCAACGTACATAACTTGTCCCTTTGTTAGTTTCTAACGATCAGATTTGCGCTTCTTGTCACATGTGTCGGTCACGTTCGCCACTGCGTTAGTATTTTACTGTTACTTGTGTCAACTTTGGATGACTGCGCTTCTTTTTGTAAGTTGCATATAAATACTTTGACGTTTAAGTACATTGTATGTTACTCGGGTTGATATACCGTTACAACATTAAATCTCATAACTAACTCGGGTTATATATTCAGATTGCGTCCGAACATACATACATATTATGACACAACATCCGTTTTGACCCCTTCGAAGACTTGGACTAAGATTACATCCTTTAGTGCTGGACCAATGTATTCTCGCCACCTAACGATGAATAATTGTCACCTTCGTTTCATGTTTTTTATATTGTTCATATTCTTTATACTTTTATTTTTTATTTTACTGCTTGACCATAATACTTATATTATTGTTTTGTGACGGAGAATTTTATAAAAATTTGTATCGGAACGTACTAAGTACATGCGTGCGAACTTTCTAGAGCTTACTTGTATGATCGACAAATTACCACTCAATATGTAAACGACGCGTACATCTCATTGTCTTATTGTTTTTATCGCTGAGGAAGACCCCGTGAGGTCGAAACGTTTGATTTTTCGTATTTGTTATTGTAAATTGAGTTCGTTACAATGATAGATTAAATATACTTTATTTTATTGTGTCATCCATGTTGCTCGTTTTTTGTATATACATTGGCCTTTTGAGTTCGTATGATTTTTATTATTTATTATATTATTATTATTTATATAATATATTTTCTCTGAAATCACTTGCATTTTTCTCTAAACTACGAATATCAGGAGCAAAATTAGAAAAAATGGTTTAGCAATCTTTGAATTATTAAAGATCAATTAATATTGAAGAGGCAAGTTTTTTTTCATAGATACGCAAATTATCAATTAAATTCACACATAAGATTAAATATTCTTCCAAATAGGGATATGTAACATTCGGTCGAGCTTAATATTTTGAATTTGTAAAAAAAACATTTTATCAGGGTCAAAGTTTCACTTATTATTAATTATTATAAAAATTCTGTTACCTAAAAATGTTACATTTCTTAAAATGATTTTGAATTTGAACAACAGAAACAAACAGATAGATAATAATTTGTACAACATTTTTAAGGGATTTAAAAACAAATTTTGATGGTTACAAATTTATTTATAATTTTATTATTTTTATTTATTTATAATTATTTATAATTTTTAAATAAATAAAAATCGTTGGCGATTTGGGCAAAAAAACACATAGTTAGCACTTTCTTGGATAAAATAGCATTTTCTTGGATAAAATTAATAAGTGATTCGAATTGATTCTAATCGAAAATTTCCATCTCTTCATAGGTGTCATCCATTAACAGGGTACTCAGGAACCTGGCCTCGCAAAAGGAGCAACAGGCGGCTGCGGTACAAGCGCATCAGGGTGCCGAGAGTGTCTACGACAAGCTGAGAATGTTTAACGGGCAGGCAGCAGGCTGGCCGCCAGCGTGGTATTCGGCAACACCTCCTCATCATCCCCTGGCCACGGGAATTCCAACCGCGGCGACTCCTGGATCCGGCCAAACTCTTCTGCCCGGTAGTCAGCTTCATGGGCGTGACGATTCTTTGTTGAAGCGAAGCGGTAAGTTTTAATTTACTTTTAACGACGAAGTGCTTGCAGAAATATTAAGCGGATCTTGATGAATTGGTTGATAGCGTGTCTGAATTTCATCATTTCATCATTTTAGAGACCACGCAAATTAATATTTATTTATCTTCGTTCAATCTAAATCAAGTTTATCTCTCAAATAATGAAAAAAACCTTTATTTAAAAAAGCAAATAATTTTATGTCATAAATACGGATTACATAATGATCTTTCTTTCAAAAAATTTCTATAATAATTTTAATATTAAATTATGATTGATTAAAATTTCAAAATACAAATATTAACCTTTGCAGACTGAAATTTATACGATCTTGTTTTTCTTCTTATCTTGCTTTTGAAGAGATAACTTCGAATGATTGTATCCTCTCTACTCGTATGATCTTCCTTGATTCGCGAGCAAAGTATGTTGCATTGTGCGATTCTGGATCCTTGACACTTCGTACAATATGTGTACACATACACATCGAGTCGAGTAAGAAAAAAGGGTCCATCCTGTAGCGCTATAAGGATCTAATAGGATCACGAAAATCGGGTGCTCGGTTCTTAACTAGAAGTCCACGAATGACGAATCCAGATGCCGCCCTCAATAGGCAGATTACGTGAATCATGATAAAGTGACAGGTAGAAGAGTGCTTTCACTAGCAGTGTATTCTCTGCGGATTCCGAAATACTATTATCATGCTTTCCTAGAGTCTCGGAATTCATCGTGCGAACCATTTCTTAATTATATGTATATGTGTCAATCTGACAAAAGTTGTGAATACTTTGATATTTTAATATATTTATATTAGAGTATATATATTAAAGTATATATATATATATATATATATATATATATATATATATATGTGTGTGTCCTTTTAAACTAAATAACTTTATATGATGATAATAAATCGCTAATAAATATAAACAAGGCAATAATTTCTCAAAAATTTGTATGTCTTAAATCACGTTGCCACTTCAGGTAGTAGTTTCTGCCTTACTGGATACGTCAAAGTGCCGCTTATAGTGTACACTTGGATGCACAAGAATGCATCGATCGCAGCCACTTTGGTCACAGTGGGCACATTGAGCGGCTAGATTGTAGAGAGCATCGGGCTAATCTTTTCTCTTTCTTCGTCGGGCGTGCGTCGTCACCTAGAAAATTAAAGCCAACAATCCGTCTGCAGCGGACCGCTGAAGATAGTTCCCGGTTTGGTCGTTACGCGCAGGGATATTCGCGAGGAGGTTTGGGAGTGGGTTCCGCGGGAAGGAGAAGAACGGGAGCTGATGGTTAGAACGATGAGGCAGGAAGAACCGGAGGGAAAGAAAGAGGCGTGTTTGGGGTGCCGGTATTTCTAGTCGAGGGGGTTTTGCAGGGTCGAGTCCAATTGGGGGTTGCGCGGGGGTTGAGATGAGCGAACGAGAAAGCGAGCAGCTGACGAGCGAATGGTGTGTGTATGTATGTATGTATGTATATATACATATATACATATATATATATATATATAATATACATATATACATATACCTATTACGCGAGTGTAAGAGCGTACGTATATATGTACGTGTATATGTATATAGTATTTCTCCACTGCCGTATGGAGGGACGGACACAACGAAGGTACGGAGGGACGCAGGGAAGGTTCCGGGAGGAATGGAAAGAGACGAGGGTGTGGTGCGCGGAGGCGGAAAGTAATCGCGGCCTACGGGGCTTGACGAGGGGCTACCCTTGCGCGCGTACGAACCGAAGCACCAACACGAGACGCAACCCCGAAGACCGGTCGCGCACGCCTGAACGCGCGGCGGTGTCTAGGAATCTCGAGAACGGTGAATCGTGTTACAGAATCGACCGATTGATGTACCGTGAAACAGACTTTTTTAATTAGATTTGATATTCTTTACAATGTGAGAGAAATATCGGAGAGAGATTTTGTGAATAATTTATTATTGTTTAGGTGATGAAAAAATAATTAACACTTGACAGGATTTAAAAAACAGAATGACAGTTGTTATGTACGATATAATTGTACTTTAATTATAACAGGAAATCTCATTGTGTAATTGTAAACATGAAAGATACATATATATTTAAGATTGCTGAAACAATACATTTGAAGGAAAGATAATTAATTCTTGTTCCAGACGCTGGATCTCTATTGTCACATCAGCAGGAGACAACTTCGGACGGTAATTCGGAACACAACTCCTCTGGCGACGAGGATTCGCAAGTGCGGCTGAGGCTGAAGAGGAAATTGCAGCGCAACCGAACTTCCTTCTCTAACGAGCAGATAGACAGCCTCGAGAAAGGTCAGTAGAAAATTAATTTTCTACTGAAAAGTTATTAATCTCGATAATCAATGCTAGTACGACAATTCTCTACACAAAATCATGCTTTTCTTTGATTAAATTCTTCTTTTTATTGCGGATCCCTTTTTTAAAATGTAATTGGACGTAATGCTTATTCCTTTATGCTAGTTTTTTCTCGGTACTTGAGATTTAAATTAAAACTTTTTGTGTAATATATTCGTTTATGATACAAAACCTATACTCCGATATGTCGAGGTTCTTCTCCAGCGTTCGTTCGGTCGAATGAAAATTCGTGATGGCCGGCAAGCTTCGTGCATATCGCGATAATTAATGCCGGCGACACGGCTAAATAACGAGCACTTGTTGCAAACTGGTTTCGTTTCAGAATTCGAGCGGACACATTACCCGGACGTGTTTGCACGGGAGCGTCTCGCCGAGAAGATCGGATTACCTGAGGCACGTATCCAGGTGAGTGTGAATGTGCGAATGTGACGTGTGTGCGCTTCCTCTACCGGCATTCGCTCCACCCACTTGTCCTTCTCTCTTCGACCCTCTCGCCCTCGCAACGTTTTCCCCGGGCGCGTCTTTCTCTCTTCTTATTCCACCCTTCCTCCCGGGAGGGTCGAACGGCGTAAGTGCGACGACGCCCTTTCATTAAACGCTTTTAACGTGCGGCCACGTGGTCGTACGTGGGGAACATTAAACACCTCCAACGGCGAGAGCTTGATGCTGCCCGCGAGACTTCCAATGAGATTTCGTCACCTCTTTCGTCCGGTTGCTCCGTCGCCATTTACGTATTCTTATGTATTATACGCACACGAAACTTCTCTCGTCAGTGTGCGATTTATTGATTTGTTAGAATTTAGAGATATGCGCTAGAATTTATATACAGGTTCTGAACTTGTTTTAAGCTCCTCTAATTATGGAAAAAACATACCGAATGCATTAAAAAAAATGAAGGTACTTTGATATTTCCGAAGCGTCTCCACAAAAATTATTATCGCCATATATTAGCTCTCTTCACACCGTACAATTTTGATGACATAAATTTTCCTCTGAACCTCAGAAGAACCTTTAGATTCCAAGATATTTAAAGTGAAGTAATAGTTAATAGTTAATGCCTTATCCTGTATATACTATATTTCTAATGTATTAATCGAAAATTGTACATGTTATATCCTATTCTCCGTATCAGATTCTGAGATTTATTAGATAAGTCACATAAACAATAAAAATGCGGAAGCACAATTATACAAATCAAAATATCTTATTAAATTGAACATTGCAAAACGATAATTGAATTCCGACGTTACGAAGGACAATGGAAAGTCCACAAATTTGAAGAATCTCTGATTACATCGGCAAAGCTAAGAATCATAGGAAGCGAGAGACAGAATCTCGACAGACCAAGAATCATTTAAATTATAAGATCAGGAAAACTCACAAAATCTCGCATTTAAAGTGAGTAGCGCCACTGCAATCCTTGTTCATTTCCATATAAAGTTTTTGCGAACTCTCTGTTCGCCATCGCTTTTCTGCAAAGCAAGTTTATATTCTTCATAGTAATATGGTAAAGGCAACTGGTAAAGGAATTACGATAATCAAAGTAAGGGAAACATAAATATTAACTTCCACGATAACTAAAAAATTAAACAACCTAAAAGTTCAAAAACTTTTCTTGAATATCTAAATTGTTACAACGCATTTATTTCGTTTGCATATATATTTATACATTTATATATTTTATATACTCTTCATATTTTTAATGTCTGTATTCCTAAGTCCTATCTCTAGAATCAATAGATTACATTAAGAGTTCGTTTTAATTCATTACGTTATTCACCACATTCTAATATGAATAATTTCGACAATTGCATTATAATGTTAGTTACATTTATATTACAATTACATTTTCGTCTCATTGCCCATAGTCTGTAGTAATAGTCTGTTCTATCAGTTATTAACATGGAAATGTTATTTTCAATACGATTAAGTTCTTATTATGTAACATGAATCACGTCCGTAATGTATGTTGACGTTGTTTAACAACTCCCATTTCGATAATATTCCTTACTTTTTAATCATACAAGGGGTACAAAATGCCGTGTTGTATAATTATAATTAATATCAACGTCGAACCGCTAATACGTACGTAGCCTTATCGAATATTGTTTGGCCGTGTTTACTCTCCACCTCCTACCTCCGCCTCTCACCTGCACCACCGCGGTATGAAGAGACGGAAGGGTCGACGAAGTGGCCGGCGGGGTTCGGTGTGGTGGTAGTAACCAGGCGCGCTGAGCGTTATGTGGACGTACAAACAGTGCAAGACCATGTTGACGCATGTTTTCAAGCCTCGTTGGCTGGTATTGATCTTGCTAAGTGCAGGAAACCGGGAGTTCCGGCGTGGGAGGGAAAAGGAGAAGTTCGACGAGGAAGAGAGAGAGAAAGAGAGAAAGGAAGATTGAGCGAGATGGGGCGAAAGAGGATAGAGAGAAAAAGATAGAGTTTGCTGGAGAGGACAAAAGAGGGAAGATCGCGGAGATCGCCGAGTTGGACCGATTGCCGGACGATCGTTGAATGGCGAAGTATGTGAAAGGCGAAGAATGAAGTGCCGGGAATTCTAATGGAACATAGAACACATTACCGCGGCACGCCGCAGCGCGGCACGGCACGGCGCGGCATGTAAACGCGGCCCGCTCGAACCGCGAGGGATCGTGCAAAAGGCCTAAGAGGGTTCTCGGACGCAACCATGGCAACCATGGTCGTGTCCCCAGGGAGGTCGCCCTCCGATTGGCCCATCCCTCGCTTTTCCACCTATATACCTCGGCCATGGCCACGAGATTCGCCACGCCGTACTACCGCCACGTCGCCGGCCGATTATCATCCGCGGCATTCCCTAAGTCGACTCGTGCGAGCGCAATGGCCGATACGTTACGAGGATTAAAGCCGGATTTTTATCCCAGGTCGCGCCAAGTAAAACAAGCGCGAATAATAAATCATAAAGCTAGATGTTAGATATGCGCCAAGATCTGCCGAGATTGATATTAACATCGCCAGGCAATTTTTATGAATAAAGACGTTTATTTTCCTCTCGTTTACACCTTTTCATCGGTAAAAATGAGAGATTTCGTAGCATGACAGTATTCGTATACGCTTCATTAGTGTCTGAAAGCATCGGCGAAGCGTGTAAACGAGCGAATTTCTTACGCTTCCAGTCAGTCACAGCGTGAATGAAGGTCGAAAGTTTCAAGGTCGGAAACCGGTCTCCGCCACATTTCGGCCGTTGACGACACTGAGATGAGACTGTGGTTTTTTGAGTGGGTAACACTAAGGAACCGAACGTGTTCAGATCACGGACTTTCACGTGAATCGATTCGGACGAGTTTTTGGGACGAGGGAGGACGAGTTTACGAGGGACGATAGTATTGGGCGGAAGAAGCCCGCTGCGAGCGAATGGCAGATATTTGACGGTGGGGTGGTCGAACACGATTTGCTGCGCCAATGGGAGGACAGGAGGATAGAATTTATTTTTTGATTCAATCGAGGACCCCCGTCGTACTCGTAGCGCGGTGTTATACGTGAGATTGCGGAAGGCTTGTATTTCTACGTTGATGACATTTCTTTCCGCTGCGAAAAATATCCCTCTTTTTTTCCTGTATCGCACACGCGATAATTCGTTACGCCGAAATCGACAGAAATGAAAATTGTCGTTAATGCTTTGTCCTTTATTTTCATCTGTGAGCACTAGCGTGCGAAAACATGCGGATTACTCTTTTAAAAACTTGTGCTGTAATCGCAGAATTATCAGCTGTGTATTAAATATATAATAAATATATAATTGGTTTGGATCTTCTCTCTCGATTAATGATCGATTCGTTTGATTTTCATGAATAAGAATCGTACGATATACGTACGATATCAATCGATATTTACAACACTTTGAACTATGAGACGAATTTGTAATGTTCGATAAAAGTAATCGTATTGAATAGCATTAAGATATTTCTTTATAATTGAAGAATACAACAGAATTTATATAATTGCATGTCTATATTAAATATATAATAAATATATAATTGGTTTGGATCTTCTCTCTCGATTAATGATCGATTCGTTTGATGAATAAGAATTGTATGATATACGTACGATATCAATCGATATTTACAACACTTTGAACTATGAGACAAATTTGTAACCGTAATGTTCGATAAAAGTAATCGTATTGAATAGCATTAAGATATTTCTTTATAATTGAAGAATACAGTAGAATTCATATAATTGCATGTCTATATAAAATTGACGCTACAGAGTACCACACTATATACATAGAAAAGAAACGTGAAAGCACGGTTCATGGATTGTTCTAAGTGCCGGCGAGGGAAAACTGATATATCGAAGGGGACGAATCCTCTTATCGAAAGAAATCACAAAAATCAGAAAATCCGTGCAGACATAACGTAGGGAACGATAAAGTCTCGATTTTTATTAGACGAGTCTTCGTTATTTGGAATATCACTTCGGTATAGTGAAAGGACAGTCATTGAAGTCACTATTAATTCTTTAATATTTCCACCGTGCTACCACATATTTATATAATTCTGCCGTACTTTTTATCTTTTTCTAATTTTAGTTCTGCAAAGAAACAAGGAATATATAAAGGTTAAAGTTAATCGATGTTTTAAAAATCTAATAGTATCGCAGATAGAAATAATCGGAAATAACCTTCGATCCGTCCCGATACTATTAATGCGAGATTGTAACGATGTATTACATATTACGTGTTATCTACAGTACGCTCTTTGTGTCGGATATCGGGCTCGATGTAATTTATAGTATTAACAGAAGCTTAAAAGAGACGCGTATAAAATGTGCGCCAGCGAAGGGATGGCAGGTAAAAACATGTAAAGAGAATGTACAAGGGAACCAGAGTGAAGGGTGCTGCATGGGAAAGGGCCAAGCGAGCAAGAGTAACTCAATTTCTCGTCTGACAACTGCTCAATCGCAATTAACAAATTGGAGGACCGCCTCGTGCAAACTCGCGTGTCTGTTCGCACGAGATGCGAAGAGTCTGGATGCTAGATTTCGCGTTACCTCGGACGGATAGAGGCAGAAAAAAGGGGGATAGGGAAAGAGAGAGAGAGAGAGAGAGACAACAGAATGATTCGGGGAGGATAAGGGCGTTCTCTCCGGAGAGGAAGCAGAAGAGAGCCGTCGAGCGTGAACGAGCGCGAACGAGTGCGAATGCGAACGAGTGCGGATGATGCGAAATACCGTGTCGGCGGCGCCAAGTGTGCGGCTGCACACTTATCGTGACAAAGGCACCGTCATTGTGTCGGTTGCAGGTGTGGTTCAGTAATCGCAGGGCGAAGTGGCGTCGAGAGGAGAAATTACGGAACCAGAGGAGGGCTGCCGTCGATCAGGTGGTCGCCGGTGGCAGCGGCGGGGGTAGCGGCGCCGCGCCTCCCGCGGCCACCCCTGCTACGCCACGGTTGCCCTTAAATGCCGGATTCAACGCCATGTACTCGTCGATACCGCAACCGATTGCCACTATGCCCGACACATACAGGTAAGAGAATTTTTTACGTTAAGACACACACATAACACATTATTCCTCGAAAAATTTATACGCAAGAATAATTTCGATTCGATAATAGCAATATTAATTGTCGTGAAAAATTAAAATGATTTCGCTGAAATTTTGTTAAATCCTTTTGGCAAAAATCTCCAAACTTCCGTGTAAATATTCCAATAACTTCCATCTTAGATCCTGAAACTCCGTTTGCAAATGTAATTACGTATTACCATAATTAAAGTTCACCTATAGTATGTACACACGTACACTGTTCATGCATACTAATGGATATCGTTTGTTGAGTTGTTCGCTGTTTTTCGATATGGATGCTTTTTCCATTCGCAGCTCGATGTCAAGCAGCCTGGGCGGGTCAATGGGTGGAAGCTGTCTTCAGCAACGCGCCGAGGGATACCCGGCGTACGTGTTTCACGAGCCTCTCCATTCGCTCACGCAATCTTACTCTCACGCGCACAGCGCGGCCGCGGCCGCGCACTCGCAACCGCATCGGGGCATCCCGACGTCTCACGGTGGCACCCCCACAACACCAGGGGGACAACCCACCGGACCAGGTGGAGCACCTTATCAGCCGACGACCTCGACCGCAACCGGTGAGTTCTCGCCTTGACTAATTTCTCTTTGTCTCGAGCTTTCAAGGTCACTTAAGAATAATTTAGATAGCACCAAGAATAATTAATGTTTGCTTGAAACAATCATTAGCAACGATGACTTAGGAAATGTACGTACAATATGTGAAACACATTCACCGGCAACAAAATATCTTCTATTTAAAAATTTATAAAAGATTCTTCCTCATTTCTGATATTTTCCTCTGATTAAATATATTTGGCATTTCAATCAGTTTTTATTATTCGTCATTTTTTAATTGTTTCAAGAGCAAAAATTTCATACTATAATTATTAATTGCCTAGCAAAAATATCAAAGCGTTATTATATATGCGCATGTATCTCATATCCGCAACTATAAAATTCTTTTCTAACTTTTTAATTGCTTAAATTATATTTAAAAAATTCCATGCATTCATCGATACAAAAAATATATAGATACACACGTATACAGAAATACGAGTGACAAAACGAGCCAAAAACTAGTAGAGGTTTTCGTTTCCAATTTTCACCCGGCACGCGGCCGCCGTTTCTTTCTTGTGTTCTAACCGACTCAAAGCGCGAAATAAAGCGTCGAGAATTACCTGGGAGCCTCTTTACACGCAATCTACATAGTCCTGCTAACAGAGCGAGCGAGAGAGAGAGAGCAACGACGCGGTCGCGGCTCCACGCTCGCTCACGGAATTGTAAAAGGATTTTAAAACAAATCTCGCATGGCGCCGCTGGGCTGAATCGAAGAATGGGATGTTCGGCGGTTTTCCAACCCCGCCGATGTAGCTGGTGAATTTTCCATTTTCTCGTCTCAACTTCTTTCTCTCTCCCTCTCTCTTTTTACATGTCAGTTGGCTCCTCCGTTCGGTTCTTTCTTTTCCCTCTCGACTCTCTTCCTCTATTATCCCTTTTCTCCGTCTATCTCCACATCTCACCCCCTCATCTTCCGTTTAGCGAGAGCCACGGAGGGTCGCGCCTCCTCTCACAGTCTCCGTCGTCTCTTCTCTCCTTTTCTCTCATCCCCTTCGCCTCTACACCCTTCCACCCTCGAAGGGTGCGCTCGCTCCTTCATGTCTATCTATCTATCCATCCTTCTCATCGCCCTCCGCCGGGTTCCCTTTCGCCTCTTTCTCTCTTTCTCTCTCGCTTCCTCTCCCTCCTGAGGATATACAGGGGTGAACAGAGGATGTGGATGGGTTGGGTCTCGCCTCGGCTGGGCGAGCGCTCAATAACGTGCGAACCCAAAGGGGAGGAAATACGGGGGTGCGCGGCGTACCTACAGGAACGGAGCGGAGCGCAAGCCGGAATGGTGGAATACTGCGGAACACGCGCGCACTGTGTGTCCCACCCTGCTGTTCCTCTCGTCGTCCCGCACACTCTCTTCTCGCGGCTGTCTTTCTTCCTTTCCGCTCTTTCGCCCCTCTTCATTTTCCCGCCACTCCTCCTGCTCTCCGCGTGGTCCTGCTCCTTACGTGCGGAACGAGCCGCAGGTTATCCATCATAATCGCTTTACGTGCACGAGCGCCGTAAGGACTTTCACCGCGCTCGTTAGCGCCGCGCCTGTCCTGCTCAAACGGCGCCGTTTTCATAGTTAAGTAGCCGCCCCCGGAGTTAGCGGGGTTCAACCGCGGAAACGAGCGTAACCGCGCGAGTTTGCCTGGCAGTTGGCGGACGTGGTGAACGAGAAAGTCACGGATATTCGATTAATTCCTCGGCATCGAGGTGACAGCATTTCTCGGATATCAAGTCGAAGATGGAGTTCTAAAGATTACTAAGATGCGATTGAATGTCGGCAGAAGTCGCGTAGCCAAGAAATTTATTGTTTTACGACATCGATCGATTCTGAATCTAAACATGATACGATTATTATCGATGAATTAGAATTTCAGAAGCACAAAAAATGCCATTTTTTTTCCTCACACATTCGTACCATTGTTAGATTCTCGTTCCGATATTCAGAATACGTCTTCAACTTTCAGCTGAATAAAGGTAGGTAGGTTCCACGGTTAACGTAATTACGGCACGCGTTCTCGTTGTAACATTTGCCAAATTACCCATCTTGCATTTATGCCATAATTATAGCTCATGCGAGGAACGAAGTTACGATGCGAGGCCCCATAGAGCGTAAATGTTTTCGCGGAAGTTTATATTGGATTAGACGTAGCTCGTTAAGGTGTTTAATTCAAATTGCAGAAGTGTGCGAAGCCGCCGCGTGCTATCATAACCGAATCCTATTTATGCAACCGTCGCCGCGGGCGACACTCGCGAGTGCGTTTCATGTCGTTTTCCGTAAATACACGTGCTCGGTTGTTTTTAGCGAATTAGTCCTGTTGCGTTTCGCGCGATTAATGACGCGTTCCGCTCGCGACACGACGATAGTCGCTGAAACTGTATTTCCTTAATCAAGAAGATAATAAACAAAGCGTTACACAAAATAGTGAAATAAATTAAATCATTAGATAACAATGGGGCGAGATGAGTAATATTTAAAGCGACAAAGGCAGCCATATTTTATTCTGAATAACCCATCACTTTTGAGGCCATCGAACAATACTCTTAGAAAATTAAATTTCTGTCTCTTGTATGCCATGATTCATCATACGTATCGTTCGCTTCGCCCATTCAAAATTACTTTTTATCTTCTCGTTTCGCCTTTCCAGAGCTTCGACAGCTCTCGTCGTACCGTCGCAAATGCGCTCAATCCCCCGACATTTCACATTGTTCCAGGAGTGATATCAGCCGGCGTCTCGGTACCGGTGCAGATTCCCTCGCAGACCCCAGACCTGGCGGGCAACTATTGGCCGAGGCTCCAGTGATCCCAGCTCTTCGGGTTCCCGCCCGCGAGCTTGCTCGTAGGCCAGGAGAGCCCGCCGCCGCCGAGCGCCACCCCGGGTGCGGTGCCACGACCGCTCCTCGCTTCCCTCGGGATACCGACGCAGTCGACGCAGCATCAGGCCCCCAGCACACCGGCGACCACCCCCGTGCACAACTCCGACACCAGTGAGTGAAACGACTGAATTTCCGTGACCCGTGCACCGTCGCGAGTGATCCCTTGTCCCGAGGCAGGGCGCGGTGTTTCCTCGCGTTTGATTGCCGACGGTGACGATCGCCGTCGCGACGCCACGGCAGACGCGAAAAGAGACGCTACGAGGAAAGCTCGCCCTTTCGATAGTTCGCGCGACAGCGTGACGTCGATCGCATCGAAGTCGCGCAGTTAGTGTCGGTTGTGCGTGGGATAAACACAATTCCGAAATGATGATGATAATGATGAATGATGATGATGATGATGATGATGATGATGATGAGGATGCGAGTGTCCGGAATTTCTCTTCGTTGTTTTGTAAGTTGAAGAATTCTGTCTTATGTCTTCGCGGTTATTATTTAGTTTAACGGACGTTCTTCATCCACAAGTGCAAGCTGGCAAAGGTTAATAGTTTTTTTATCAGGTACATCGTCGAGAACATGTTTGATAAATGACAGTTACAATTATCTATAATGTTCCGACTGATCGCAACAATATTTAATTGTTCGTAATAGAGCTGATGTTATTAATCGTGTAATTTCCTCGCATGCCGGATCAACAACTCGCGCCTTCGAATGTCTTACGACCGTCAATTTTCTGAATGGCAATACCTATCTACGAAACTATTCGATTAGAATTAGGAGATAGGATAGGTCCCTCCCCCTTTCATGAACAATTTGTAAATTTGCCAACGCCCGCATTGGCGATCGTAATAGGGCAGCTCGTAATTAAATCCTCTTTGAAATTGAGTGAAAAGATTTTTTACCAATGCGATCTGATTACACAGAAGAGAGCGGAACTAGGCAGCGCAATAAGTTTTATATTCCAAGCTGGAACCAATGGACTTTACCCATCTTCCACTTCATGTCTGATCTAGATTTCGTAGATGTACACGCATGACCCCGGGTCACGCAGGGTAACTACCTATTCACGATAGTATATGTAAATGATTTACGTTGCGCTACAATCGTTATCCATGTCGAGGATTTTCGCGTGAAGAACTACAAGTTATCATTATTATGTTTGTACGAAATTTCCTTGAGATATTCATTACATAACTTAAAAAGTGATCTCTCGCACATCTGCACCGATAGCTCTTCCGCTAAAAAAGAATCTTCTTAACAACCTTCATAATCTATCGGGAAAGTTATTTTTTACTTCGTACAACGCGCGTGCGAATTCTCCCTTTTAGTTTCCCGAAGTCGATCGATGTCAAGAGCATTCATTAAATTTACAGCCGCTCTCGTTTTTCGGGATATCGGGGAGTTTTATTACCGGATTTATTGGATAGCGCCGGGCGCATATTGTTTGCCGCACGTTGTATCGGTTTCCGGCAAATATTTTCCTTCGTGTAAGGGCGGCCGCGAACCGCGTGGAAATTGAAAGGGAGCCGCAGACACGTAGGCGGCTCCCGCCGAAATATATTCTCGCGAGAGTTTAGGGTGGTAGTCTCCCGATGAGGCTGATTTCGTTGCGGGAGAGAACGGTTTGCGGGGGTTGATAGCTGCCTGGAGGGCGGCTTTTTTCAACGAGGCCGGCCATCGTGTCTGTCGGAGATATGGCGTCGGAAGACACCGCTCTCGAAAGGATACGACCCCAGTCTATGTCCGTTTTGTGAACAGAGTATATCGATCGACAACTTATTTGCAGGAAATCTCCCAGAGGTATATAAGGGAAATTATTTTTAAATATATATTTATATTTATTTATAATATACTTTTTATTTTTATTTATACTCTTAAATAAAAGAATTCTTTCGACATAAAACTTGCAATTTTCTATATTTTTTTATCGTTTTCTTTATTTGTTGTACTTGATAAAAATATTTTTATTATATTATTATTATTATTATTAATGCGAGTGGTTCTTCACGTGGATCCATCGCGCTTTGCAAATGCAACCAGACATCGGTAATAAAGATCGCCGCGTGTATTTCAAATTTTATGCTAGATAAACCTCATCGAGATCAGTGTGCAAGATTTATCGAGAATAGCAATATTACAGTTTCAGATCCCCTTTAACGTAATAACGCGAATAGCACTTTTTTAAATTTCGCGTAAACTATTTAATACATTTGCGAGCAATGACAGCAGGCCGAAATGTTCGATTTGAAACTTTTCATTTACACGTCTCTCCACAATGTTCATTCCGGTCCAAAGTACACGATTCTAGATTAAGACAATCCAATCCGTAGCTTGTACCATCGTTATTACCATAATGAAGGCACAGTGACGTGTGAGATCGTGAGAAATGAACCGACGTGATCTCATAGGGAAAAATTCCGTAAGTGTCACAGTAATGCCTGGAAGTAGCATGGACGTTTGCGTCGGTATTTATTGCTATTAATGTAAATGTATCGCTGAGCTAATGGACCGAGGAGGCGGATTCGTCCTTTCAAGCGAATATTGGTGCTCGCAGTAACGAGAAATCTTATTGGCATCGAAACTCGTTAATCACCGCCGCGCACACGATCAAAGCACATTCTTTCGATTATGCTGTATAAAGATAATTGTAAGATAGCATTTGTTACTCTCTTTAAATCAGTACTGTAAATTAGAAATAATTATCACTGTATATATATATACGTAAGTAAGTTAGACGAATTCTCCAGTTACTTTCGAACGTATCCATCTTATAAACTACGCAAGCTCTTCTATCCATGTATTCAATGTTTTCCCTCACCGAAATGACGACTCCGTTACTTACACCGTGCAGCAGCAGAACTTCAATAAAATCAAATGATCTGAGCCTACATTTATTCACCTATCATTTCGCGAAACGCGTCGAACGTATTCGAGCATTTCGTTCGCAGACGAGTTTTGGAACGGATCTCAATAGACAGACATGCATGTAAATTTAATCCATAAGAATAACGAAAAAAATATAGGAATTTTGCATAATATTTCATGCGTATTATTATACAGAGTAATCCTGTGAAAAAAGCAATTGCATTTATTGCTAATTTTAAAGCGACGATCTTTTTACGAACGATATATTTAAAATTTTGAATAATAATAATTTCAGTATAATCATGAAAATAAAAATTTTTCAATTCTATTATTCACAAAACTAGATGATATAACTTTAAAAAATCGCAAGAAGAAATGTCAACCACCTGTGCAGCCTTATTGTGATTTTAATGGGTGTGTATATGCGTGATCCATTTAATCGATGCATTTCGATCACCTAACGGGAGAGAAGCACGTTTTTTTAGTAATTGAGTCGCGCCGCACGATCGCGTCGAATAATTAGTCACTGATTCGTAGGTGTGGAAAAAACGGCGTGAAAACAGCGACTCGATATTTTCGAATTTTATCGTTCCAGAACTCGACAAGGTTTTTTCAGGAGCATTGTGTGTGCCGATATTTTCTGTCGCGATGTGAATATCTGCAAGCGTTTATCCTTTTTTTCTCGTAACGCGTAACGATCGTTTTATCGACAATGCTAACGCGTGTCGTAATAAATGTAGGTGACGAACTCTCTACAATTAATCAGCAGCCAATAGATAACAGTGGACGATATACATTGTGTTAAACAGTAACGTGTGAAGTATGTGTAAAATTACGCCAGTCGAAGCAGCGTCGCTCGTTTCTCGTCGGCATTTACACGGTCACGTAAAGCTCGTGTAAACTTGTTGAACGTTTATACGTGAAGAGCACTTAATGGAGAGTGTACTGTGTACATTAGTAAATTTATATTTTTGGAAGAAAACGAAAATAAAAGCAGCGTGAATTGAAAATGCTGAAAAATCTTGGGTGTATCTGAACGGCACCGATGTAAAATCGATCTCGCGACGATAGTCTCCAGTTCGAGACAACTTTTATTTAAATCAGCCAATACCACTTCCTTGTTATAGAAATTTCATTCAACGTGAAAAGAATCCTTAAAGAATTTTTTCCAACGTTAAATTAAACGTAGAATTCTTTTATACAAAGAATCTTTCCCTCTCTTTCTTTGTGTTAGATTTATAAAATGTTTTATAATTTTGTTATCTGTATAAATATTATCATCTTATATATACATGTATACATATACACACATACATATATATGTAATTTCGAAAATAGAGAAAGAGATAAACACACAAGAAAGATATGAAGCGCCCAGAATTCAAAGAATTCACAGAGATCCGAAGTAGACTGAATATTTGGCGTCTTTTTTACGAATAAATTTGGACATCTTGTTAATTAAATTTTTTAAATTATTACACATATGTTTAGATATTACTTAGTTCTTCTTTTCTAAATTAAAGGATGAAATCTATCTCAAAATTCTGAATGTGTCGCGTACAAATATGCTTCTTCAGTATTTGCAAACATAAGATCACAAAAATAAAATCAAAAAAATAAGTGATTACAACATTTGTTATGTTTATCGACATTATTACTATTCTACTTGAAGAAGTATTCCGGGATGAATTGAATACGCATCTCTACTAAATGGTTGCGTATTATATACGTCTGCACGAAGATCCTCCGCAAACAGGCGCTGCACTTGCAACAGGCTGTGCATTTCGCGAATAGTAGATTAAAGTACTTCTCATTTATTATGTTACCTTTGTGAATCTGCGTTTGCATAGAACTTTTGCGAATTGAACGTTACCGCAATTTTATGCATGTAAAATGCGTTTCAGCGAAATTATGCTTTAATCGTTATACAACCAACATTACGCGGAAGTGGTTACGCGACTTTCTTATTATCTGTAATGATACTAATAATAACAACTACAGTGTATGAGTATTAACAAATTTATTAATGAGAATAATATATTATTGCGACAGTAATCTATGTAAGTGTTGTGAATAATGAGATAATATTGTTGCTGTGATTAACGTTAAGATTGTAAGTAGTAGGAAATAGAGAACCACTGTTAGGTGTCACTGTCTCGATTCAATAAATGTTATTTCATTTTAATGCCAAATCATCATTCTTTATTTATAATATATTCCATACTCTATATAACATTATGTAAGTTTTTATATAGTACATTACAAAATATTTAAAAAATATCAGAAAAAGCATATATAGTGATATGACATATAGTGTATATATATCACTATAGTTAAATATTTAATAATGCTGCACAATTTTATATAATTCACGAGTATTAATTATAATGCTTTAATTTCAGTAAAAAATAAAATTACTCTGCTTTAGGTATACATGAAAATAAACGTCGCGATTATTAAACAAAATAAATTTTTTGTTAAAAAAAAGGAAAAAAGAATTTATATTATATTAAACATCCAATATAAATGTTGTGCATCATTATCACGCATTTATATTTAAAGAGACTATCACATATTATTTTAACGTTTAAAACATTACGAGGAAAGGGTTTGTATGATACTTATGCTTGTACTTACACATTACCAAGAAATTTGCGACTTAAATCAGTCTTTAACAAAACAAAATTATATAATTATTCGAGACCATAAAGTATAACGAATCTGAAAGACTTTGCAAAATTTTTAATATTAAAATCGTTATATGTATTGATGTACATATATGTATTACATGAGCAAGTAACCTGTTTAAAGATAATAATATCCACGCCGGATGTAAAATCTTCTTGCACGTCTTGCAGCAGAATGGCCATTATAATAACGGTTAGGCAACAAAAATGTTCTTTCTGTATTATGTCTTGTAAATTCTATCGCAGCATTCTTATTTTCATACCACAAAGAAGTACATTGTATAATAAATCGTAGTATTATCAGAACACTCCAAATAATTATCAAAGTTACATCTGAAAACACAGATTCGGTCAATAGAGTGTAATATCGTGTTATTTTTACATGAAATAAAATAACAAAGACATACCTGCGTTTTGAAATGGCGGATATACGAACGCTAAGTGAAATCCGGGTATAGTTATCCTCCTGATTATAGTAATGATAATATATTTCAAATTACTTCCGATATAGTAATCGATCGCAACAATTATGAAATAAGATCCGAAAATCGCACGTGTAATCAAGTCAGCAGCATAGGACATTCTCATCAGAACCATAGTTATTGTCAATATTAGGCTTATGAACATAGGCCAGAATAACCAATTATGTTCCAGAACATAAAACATCCATACTACAAGAAATCGATAATAAATTATGCATTAGTGTACGTATATCTCCGTCTAGTAATTTTACATGTATATCGCTATCGCGCGTGAAAATTTCTATGGTTTTCCAATTAACAGACGCTCAGATACGTAACAATCGTTCCGTTTTACGCTGCGGTTTAAGAGTAAACAGTGATCGCGATCATCTGTCGACGGGATAGAATTGGGTCCGACTTCACCGCTCCCACGCGTTTATGCATGCGTGCATCGCGTAATCTAAATAAGTCCCGGCGCAGAATAAATAAACGGGGAACACAATTAGGTAAATGTGAATCTTCCAAGCTGGCTACATCATGACGTCAGAGTATATCAGCATCGCGCGCGCGCGCGTGCACACGTGTGTGTACACGTGTATTCCGCACGTAGCGGCGACGGCGGGCGCATTTTTGCGTTTGTGCCCAGGCAAGGGTAGACGAAGGGTAGTCGTGGCGTTATGGTGAGAAAGGTGGGAGGCAACGTGAATGCGCCATGCCGCTTCTGCATGGGGGATTCAGCGGGCGAGGTTTCCACATGAGCGGCCAGCATTGATAGAAGCTACGGGGAGAAACTGACTGTGCGCCTCTCATCCCTTCTCAGCCAAACTCGAACTAACTTCGGGGTGGCGGCACAGCACGGTTCTATCCCTCTGCTTTTAAGCCTGGCTTTCATTATTTTCCTATAATTCGTAACAGCCCTTCGCGAACACCGCGGCGTGGAGAGGCTACCTACGATTCCCGCCTTCAATTCCCTATCGCGTCGATTGTACTCTGTGTTGCATTTAGTAACGTGTTTTAGCATTCACATCGCTAAACGTAATGGTTAAGATGTAAATTAACTATTTGTGGAAATAAATAAATATGAAATAAAAAAAAAGAATCGACTGTATTCCTTATTCAATATTGTTGCAAGCTATGCAGTATTCTGAAATTCAGCTTGATACATACGTACCTGGAGCGTAAAGGTATGCGATGCATGCGCACAGAAATCCCAATGATATATTGTGTGACGATGTACATAACTCGAAAACACTTAAAAGTATCGATATAGCCATAGCAAGTACAGCAAATGTCAAACCTATCAGGATGTTTACTGAAAAAGACAAGAGTTATTAAGATCATGCGTGTTTTCTCGAGAGACAAGTTACCTATATTTAACATGTATGGTTTGTTGTTGTTGAAATATTTCGATAAAAAGCTGACAATTACTTGCAATGCTGTAATAACCGGTATTCAGTGCTACAGTGTACCCAAAAATAGCACCCATCATACAAAACGATAATAAACGATCTATAAAAGTGTATTTGTATCCTATAATAATTGACAGACAACCTATCATCAGAGTCAGTGCGCAAATTATCTTTGCAAATGAGTCATCTGAAAAAAATGTTGAAAAAAATGATGAAATGACAAATAATTATATAAATACGTGACATACGTAACGAGAGAAACATGGCACGTAATGTAACAGTAATGTTGCAAAGTTATATAATTTGAGAAATCTGAAAAGATAGAAAAAGTTATTGCTTCAAAAAATATAATTTAATTAAGAGACATAATTCTATCGTCCGCGTGATTTGTATATTTCGCACAAAAATATATAACTTTTCAAATATAATTCAAATATTTTCATTATGTTGAAACAGAATAGAATAGTACCCTAAAGAAAAGTAAGACATACTTAAAACTTGACAACTGTCTGGATAGAGCAGAGGGCTGCAAGCGTACGTGAAAATCGGGACATAAGCTGATGAGTAATTTTGATAAGTAGCAATTGCAGCATAAACAGATCCTGTACCGGTGTACGCACTGTAGATACGTCTCATGGAACTCGTAAGAGCACTTGCTGGTATCTATCACGAAATATTCTTAATCATACAATTATTCTTTTTAATTCATGAATTATTAGATGCATTCTATGAACGGTAACCGAGCATCGGCAACCTCTGTTGTAGCGAATCCTTGCAGATTGCTATAACTATAGTATAGTACGTGTATCAGAACAACTGAATCAATGGAAATAATGTTAGTGCTGTCAATTCTATGGTACTTATCGAGACTGACATTTCATCTGTTTAATATTATATGTGATACCTCGTCGCCGTTCCGCGCAATGTCTTGCGTGGTCAGCATACTCGCGATCGCGTCGAAATATGTATCCGGAGTGAAGTCCTGCTGAGGCAGGTAAAGGCGGTACATTTTGGGTTGTACCGCGCTTATTTCACAAGGAATCGGTGAACCGTTAAAGGCGAGAGCTGAAGCTGGCTGTGTCTCTACTATTATCATTCCGTTTTCTACATGGAGCTTTTGATACGGTGATACTTCGATATCGAATTCCATGTTACATCCACCCGGTATCGGCGCTGTGAAGAACAATTGGCCAATGAACGACGCTGATGGATTCTGTCGATGCTCAACCAATTTTGCCATTACGTTCAGCGTTCAAAAACGGTTAGCTATTCAACCCATTTACACGCGACAGATAATAGAGATGTGCCACAAATTAATCGAATGCACATCTTGGTATAATTTGTGATTTATTTGTGCTATCAACGTACACGGCTATTTAATTTAATACAGCATATAATTTTTCGGTCTTTATCATGCAAATATTGTCCTCTTGCAATTGTCTTTATATATATAATATGGCCATTAATTTTATGTCATATTAATGGGCAGCGTTGTGACGGCGGATTTAATTCCACAAATAAACGTTACTCGAAAAGGAAAGTGTGATAAAGACAAAGGTATGTATTATTATTATTTGTACTTACCATTTCGACCGTATGTGACAATCACGAGCAACGCATCGAGATTGTGCACATTGTCATGCTTTAAGAATACTTGTATTGGAACTGTTACATCGTGCGTTTTTAAGTATAGACCAATGTTTGATCCGAATAAACTTCTGTCTGACACTTTATCAAGTAGCGCTTTGTCGTAAGATAACGTGGCATTATATTGAAATGTATGAATTTGTAAAACAATAAACCAAATATCTGATGGAACATCTGTCACAGTGATATTTAAACGATTAAATGGGGCTAAATTTATTCGCTGTTTAAATACGTCATTCTCACGATGATTCCATAAAGATACGATTATCCCGATGCTGTCTGCAATACAATACATCAAACGTCGATATTAATGAAGATAATTACGGTAATTACATGATATTTTATTATTTATTAGAAATTAAACATTTGTGTTATATTTTTATATCTTTAGAGCTATTTATTTAATTTGTGACATGACAAGTAAGTGAGATAAACCTATTATAAATATCAACACACAAAAATATATACTCACAGACATCAAAACATTTGCATCATATTTTACAATAAAATTTTAAATAATGCGAAA
Organism: Crematogaster levior; assembly: GCA_901521435.1. NCBI lineage: Eukaryota > Metazoa > Arthropoda > Insecta > Hymenoptera > Formicidae > Crematogaster > Crematogaster levior. The sequence goes on from CABEGB010000736.1 coordinate 1,068,594, forward strand.
TGAAAGTAATTCCATGAATAGCAATAAACTAATGTATAAATCTAATCTAAAGAATCAGATCTATTAATAAAAAACAAAAGATTAATACATATTTATTATTGACCAGAATCATTAATGTAGGAATGTATTAAAGCTAATAATTTAAACGAGATGAATAAATCATCCGGATATCCAGATACTCATTATCCAAAATATGAATACCAGAATACTTGATCGGTTTACTCATATTACCCACATATTATTCTCATGGTATTTGTATTATTCGCTATTCACTATTTATATTGTTAAAATAATAAAGATTCGCTTATCCGTAAGTTTTGAAGTATTGTATTTAATCATTATATTTTTATATCTTTAGAGTTATTAATTTAATTTGTGACGTGACACGAGTGAGATAAACCTGTTATAAATATTAAAACACAAAAAAATATATACTCACAGACATCAAAACATTTGCATCATATCTATAAATATAATGATTTATGTATTACGGATGTACGAATCTCAATTACAATACTTGAGAAATGTAACAAACAGAATATTTAAGTGTTTTATATAGCATATTTTATATAGTGAATGCTATGCAGATTTATCTAATTACTTGCACGTTTCGAAAAATACAAACATATATTCGAATGTTTTATTTTATTACATTATATTTTACACACACACACACACACATACGCGCGCGCGCGCGCAATATGTATATTACTATATTATATAGTTGAGATAGTGTACAGGTATTTGAATATTAATTACTTTTGAATACTACTCATATATTTTAAATATAAGTATACATTCGAATTTTTTGCATATTTATGAATTTATGGAAAATATGTGAGTACCTATTAAATTATATTTGATATATATATATATATATATAAAATTAAATACTTACGTATTTTCTGAAAAGTAATATCTGAATACCTAATATTCATTCATATTATTCAATTCATGAATATTTGTGAGTGAAATGTATGAATATACAATTACTCGAGTTATACATTTAATATTTATATTTAACAACTCACACATTTTAAGTAGTTATCGGGTGTTAATCAAATACTTAAGTATCTGAATGTTACTCATACATTTTAAATAATGCAAATGAGTATTCAGGTATCCAGGTATTACTTTTAAGGAAATACGTGAATATTACTTGTGCGAATGTTAAATATGTATTAAATACTCACACTCGACGTAATTATCAGATGTTAATCAAATTTTTAAGTACTCGCATAGAATATTACTAATATTTTTTGAATAATGCGAACGAGTATTTAAGTATCTATTACTTGCACTTTTTAGGAAATGTGAGTATTTATTCAATTACTCTGATATTACTCGCTAATTTTGGATAACATTTTCTATTCAAATATTTGTATATTTGATCATTTTAAATAATAAGCGTGCGCGCACGCGCGCATACACTTTCATACACAAAAGTAAGATAAGGTGCACAATTTCGTCAATTTAATATTTACAATTTTTGATAATTTTTCTAAGTATCCATTATTTAGTGAATATTCTCCAAAATTTTTCATATTTTAAAGTCAGTACGTAACCTGGAATAAACTATTGCCTAAAAGCGATTTTTGGAACCAAAAATAGTTACACTAGCGAAATTGTCATACACAATGTAAACACTGCATACCATGCACCATGATGAAATTGTTTGTGAAATTGCATACAGCGGTTCTTAACCTTCATCACGATGCGGACCCCTTCTCATTACATTATTTTCATGCGACCCCCCAAATATTTAGTAATGTAAAATTAAAGACATATTCTAATCTATCAGCTTTATAATTTATCGTGATTATAAGGGTTACCCGGGGTAATTAAGTGAGAGGCAACATCAAAGCTTAATTTAAGATTTATAATCCTAAATGAATCAAATATTTATTTAAAGTTGCTCAAAAATCATCAAATTTGGAGAGTAGGGAGAAGTAAGTATTTAACTTTTACGTTACGACTGAACTAGCCGAGGAGGACCGCTATACGGACCGCTCTGCCGCGGTCGCGTGTAATACTGTCTTTATATCGTCTTTTGATAAAACAAATGCAGATCGAAACATAGCGAAGACACTTCTAATATTGTAATAACCATATAGCTTGCAATGTAAGAAAAAGAAGAACTACTATAGGCCGGTATTCATAGTTGGGTCTTAAATTTAAGATCGTCTTAAGTTTATCTTTAGATGCTGTACGAATCAGTTCATTGGCTACGGAGTATCTGAAGATAAATTTAAGACGATCTTAATTATAAGAATTCTACATAAGAAAACACATACAAAGAAAAGAGAAATAGCAGAGATGCTCTTTATCAAAAAAAGCAATTCTGCTATTAATTCCCAAAAGGACACAGAGAATTTAACGGCTATTTACGACGGACTTCTAAATATTTTATAAATTCTTGACGTGTTTCTTCACTTATTTATTGTTGACAGTTTATTGACCCTATTTTTATACGTATATACATTGTTCTTTTGGCTGTTCTTTTCTTTTATTTATTATAATTTGTCCCGTTCGACACAGTGTAAAACTCAATCTTTCTCAGTCCGTTTTTCGCTGTCATTAGCAACAGATCTCACGTCCGCCTAATTACAGAAAAAAAAAAAAAAAGAAAAAAAAAGAAAAAAAGAAAAAGAACGCTTCTCACGTCCGCCTAATTGTTAACCAATGTTCGTGAGGCTTTCTATTGCATAATTTGTGTTTTTTATGTTTTACCGGACTGTCTAGCATGTAAGTCTTAAATTGAATATGTATTATTTGCGCCTAAATTTGTATTATTCCGATGTAACATATTTATAGATATACTTGAGAAGGACCTAAACTAAAGGTCGAAACGTCGTCAAAATAAACGTTTAACTAATATATCATTAGTACCAGTTTGAAGTCAGTTACTGTCCTTTCCTTTGAATTTCTTACCACTGGCGAAGAGAAGATTCTTACATTCTTAATTATAAGACCCGACTATGAATATCGGCCATGGTGGTTTTTCATCGGTCAGTGGGAAGCCACTATAGTGGCGCGTAGGACCGTAAGGGTAAAAATATTTTTATTACATGTATTTCTTTCACTTCTATAATCATACGCAGTAATGCAAGAAAAAAGTGATACGCGACTCACAGACTCACACAATCAAGGACTTCTTATCTCATGCGCCTATGTGCGCGCAGCCAAGTGCCGCTCGACCAAACGCACACAAACACGTGACATAAACAGTCCATGTACTGCATATGATTGTTTTCGAATTACTGCCCATATGATGACTATACATAAGTTCGTAAACTTTGTGTTTTCTCCGCCATTTCTTTGAATTTTCGCGGACCCCAGGTTAGGAACCGCTGGCATACAAGGTTTACTGCAAACATACAAGTTATACTCTACAAAATATACCATATACTCTACAAAAAGGTCATGTTTAAAATATGAACAATTTATGTTTATATATATTTACATCTATATCTTTCTCAAGAATATGTCTTGTAAACTTTTACTGTAAATGTGTATCCTATGTCGGCCTATATGTAAAGATAAGCATTTTTTTGTAAATAAAACTATAAAAAATTATTCAAAGAAAGGGCAATAACTGACGTCAAACTGGCACAAATGATATAATAATTAACGTTTATTATAGGTCCTCTTCAAGTATATCTATAAATATGATGTGAAAGAACAATACAATCGTTTAAGGCGACAAAAATTATACATAAATTTGAAACTTACATGATAAGCAGTCCGGTAAACAATTAATACAAAATTATAATGTTGATGACATAAATCAGTTGAGATTTAGGTAGACATAAAAGGCGTCTGTTGTTAGTGACAGCGAAGAAAGGACTGAACAAGATTGAATCTGACAGTGTGACGCACGGGACAAAATTATAATAAATAAATAAAATCAAGAGGACAAAAAAACAGTATGAAGTAGAAAAATCAGGTCAATAGTCTAAAATGTCAACAATAAATAAGAGAAGGTTGTGTCAAGTAAAATTATAAAATATTAAAAAGTCCGTCGTATATCGCAGTCAAATTCTCTGTGTCTTTTTGGAAGTTAATTGCAAAATTGCATTTCTTGATGAAAAGCATCTCCGCAATCTCCCTTTTCTTTGTATGTGTCTCCTTATGTAGAACTATAGGATTGTCCCAGTCAAATTCATGACCATAAAATAATCTATGTTTGCTAACGACAGAATGATTTGTTGTATGTTTTTTGATGTCATTCTGGTGTTCCTTTAACCGGGTAATTAGATTTCGTTTGCCCTATGTAGCACGCGTTGCAATTCGAACAATTAATTTCGTAAACTAATTCCGTTTGTTTTAGAACACTAAGAGTATCTTTTCCCTTCTTTATAATAAAATCCAATCTATTGAAGATAGAGTACAGCACTTTAAGATTGGTATTCATTAGAATGCGTTCAATGTTTTTTGCAACTTCTTTAGAGAACGGAATAACGATGCAGTTTCTCGCATCGAAAGCGATGTTGTCATGAGTATTATTGTGTCTGTACTGTAACTCCTTTAGTCTTTTATTAATATGATGGTTTGACGTCAGTTATTGCCCTTTCCTTGAATTTCTTATCACTGGCAAAGAGAAGATTTTTGCATAAAAAATTATACTATATTTCAAATTGTAATTTTAACAACAAAGTAAAAAAACTTCTTTTAGCAAAATTGCAAGCAAAGCAATGCTTGTTTGTAGTTAATGACTAACCACATAACCAATAAAAAAAACTAATCAGAATTTCGAATACAACAGATAATATGGATTCAGTGACACATTAATAATATAGTTACTGGCTCGTAAAGTATATAAAATATACTTATCGAGTAAAAAGTAAGATCGAATACTTCGTTTACAACAAAAATAATTCATCAATACGTAGCATTTTAATGTCACGTTGAGAACCAAAGATTTTTCCCTCTATAAATAAGTACACTGATACTATTTAATGTGATTCTTACTACTACTTTATGAATTTCTTATAGGCGAAATTGTAAACATTGGCGAATATGTAACACCTTATTCATACATTTCGAATGGTAAGAAGATATTGGAATATCTAAGCATCATTAGAACTTACAAAAGATACTGTTTATAATTTCGTGAGAAGTCTGCTGAATATTGAGGTTATGTACGCTTACCAGATACGGTAGTCGTATTTTCTAACGCCGTCGTCACATTATCGAGGAATAACGATAAAACCAACAGAAGGGTAACAACTCGTTTTACATCAGCGTACATCCTGTACCACGCATTTAATTGTCCAAGTCTAAATAACCAAAGCCGGCGACGGGGAATCAGTACGGCGCAACAGCTGTCATTTGACACTCTGCTCTACGACGATCTCGTGCTCGTTCGTGGCGCTCGTATAACGGTGGTACGCACGATTCGTGCCATCTCGCTCGCTCCATTCATGAGCCGCAACGGGGCTGGCTGTATCGCCGTCTCGCTCACCCTTATTACATATTTAGCCAAGAGTTCCAGTTCTCGCGAGGCCGCCGCATGGTGGCGCGCCAGTTCGCCCAAGATGGCCACGTTGGATCAATGAAACGCGAGTAATCGTAGTGAAAACACAAATTGACAAGTGCGCGGCGAACATTGCGGCTCGATCGCGGTGTAAATGGACCATGGGCAAGGACCAGGAGCTGCTCGAGGCAGCGAGGAGCGGCAACGTCACCGTGGTCGAGAAAATCCTCGGCCAACGAGCCAAGAGGAGTGGTCCACTGGCAAGGTGGGTGTCACCGCTAACTAAGCACTTGAAAATTTCTCGCCTCATCGTCGTCTTTCCTCATTTCCAGTTCCCGACTAGGCTCCGACCCTTTGATGATTTAATGACTTACGTCCTCGTCTCCCGAGTCCGTCCGTCCCGACGCGGCCACGACGTCGTCTCGCGCATTCCATTATCGAACCGCACGCTGTGCTCATTTCGGCACACTCCGATTCGCGTCTCGCTGATAAGGTTTCTTGCCGCAAGGATTCTTCAGCCTACGGTTTGCCCGGTTTCGCAATCCTCTCCGCGGCGACTGATGAGGAAACTCACGCGAAACGAGGTTAAATGAACTCCCACGAACGATGAATGAACGTTTCCTTTTCTTTTCATTTCTCTTTTTTTTCTGGTCGCGCGATGACGCTTCTTACGATAATTCCTTCACGCTCGATCGAACGTGCCGTGTCGTCGTTCGATTAATCCGTGGTCGTCGCGATTGACCGCCCGCCAGGATTTCTGCCGTTAGGTCTACCGTTAATTACACGAATCATTGCGCGCGTTTCCATCTTTATTTCGATCGCGGACACACTCGCGTTATCGGGATTTCCATTTCAATTTTGTGCATTGATTAGTGTTTTGACGTAATTTGTTATAAGTAGTATACCCCTCCCCCTCCTCTCTCTCATATAGTAATTACATTTTATCAAGATCATACGATTATGTAGCTGAATTGTCTTAATTGTAATTATTCTACTAATTAAAGACAAAATCAATGGTAATGGTTGAGTTTTGTCTTATTCTCAGAAATATAATAATACTATACTATACGTATGACAATACTATTACAGTGCATTGACAATAGCGTTTTCGCTCGACAATTTCATCCATTGGAACTACTCATGATTTTATTGTGACCATGAATCATATCATACACTCGGTGACATGCAGACGTGTTGATACTGAGCAAGGACTTTGTCGTCAATTATCTAGAGCCGTATGCAATGTTTCCTGTATAACATCTTTTATCCAAGTTGTTAACGTGAAACAATTAGTATCATTTAGCATTTTGTATCCTTTGCTTGCGCCACAAGGAAGAATGCGACAGAGATATGTGAAGGCAGGAACATGAGGTCTCATTAAAACATAAAAACTACGTCGTCTCTATTTCCGAGCTTCACCTGCAACCCGCTTATCGAGTTACTCTACTTTCTATTTACGGCGATAGATAGAGGGATCTACTTAGCGAGTGGCTACGTATTTTCAAGAGTCATCGATAACGCGGAGAACGCAATAGGCCACCGCGAAGGAATAGATAGCCCACGATCAGGTCCATTTTATCTTGTTACACAATGGAGAAATTTAAATCCTTCGCGAATGAATTAACGCTAATTATAAACCATTTCACGAAACACGTACATTACCGTGGGAACGTCCCATAATTTCACATTTATTCGCGAGAACGCGCTGACAAATAATCGGATAGGCGCGACCGAGCGTGTTTCGTCCCGACGAAAAAGTTCCACGTGGAAATAAATTAACGACCGGTGTGTACGCGATGTCGTCATTATGGTCAAAATCAGAGTAAAACAATTGTTCATTCATCTGTCAAGCTGTCGTACGCTCGTCGAGCAGCGCGATACTCTCATCGATTCGTGCAACGCTAAAGCCTTAACTACACCGTTCCATTTTTGTGGACGTTATCGCGTGTCTAATCACTTTGAAATGACGTAAAGCTTAGATTTCTCTTTCGATTGTCGTGAAAAAAATAGTTCTCACTCGAAATGTAAGTCGATGTTTATCTTATAAATTGCTTCATATTTTATGACATGGGAGTGCATTTTGTCTGATTTAATAAAATCAACTTTAAAATCAATTTTATTCTAATTTCAGAATTTTGAAGACTATATTAAGCAGAAATCAAATATCGATATTTGATGCGGAATAATTAAGGTGGAATAATCAATCGATATTATAATTGAACATTTTTTGCTTGTCATTTTTACTTATAATTTATCATTCCTGCTACTCGAATTTTGACATCTATCATGGTCCAAGGAAAAAATAATCCAGGATAGTGCATTTGTCAATATCGACCAGAGTATTCATTCAAGAGATTATCGTAAAGTCATGTAGTACAAAGGAGCTTTAATGCCTTGTATAAGCGTATTCAAACAGACAATTAGTTACCGGACGTGCAGAGCGAGTCGATCGAATGCGAATCCGAATGAATTTATTATCGCGCCGCCTCCTCGCCTCATTCAATTATACCGCGATCGCCGATGGTGTTCGTTCCGAGCGAGTGACGCTCGCATAATTAGTGAAACACCGTCGTCTACTCGGCAGCGCTCTTTATTGACCCAGTGCCGCGAACTCGTCGACAAAGACGGACTTTGTCGACGCTACTTGCTCTTCCCCATTAATTAAGTCATGCTACGACGACGGCGCAAGAAGCTCATGGTTTGTTTTTCGAGGGACTCGTGCGTGCGTGAATGCGTACGCACGTGCTACGAGCACGCATTTTAAGAATGACTGCACTATGCAACGGTGCAAAGAAGTAAAAGAGGATTGAGAGAGAGCGAGGATATTGATAAGCATGCGGAAAATCTGTTTATTATTCAGAGATAAACTCTGTCAGAATAAATGTATATAAATATATTAGCCTATCTACATAAATTACATCTAATTAATGTCAATTAATGTTAAGTATGTGACTTGCGGAATTTCGTTTGATACGATATCGAGTAATATATACTTGCGTAACTCGATTGCATTTCTATTTTTATTTATTTGTATTCTAATTTCTGTAATGGTTATGCTACTGAAGAAAAGAACTTTGCAAACCGTAACGTCTAGCACATCACATTTATTAAATTTTTTGTTTGTTTATAAGTTTCTCTGTTTTTTGCTCGTATTTAGCCTATTTTCTTATTGACTTAGTTATTTTCTACAACTTAGTTATTTTCTACAACTTAGTTATTTTCTACAACTTAGTTATTTTCTAATGCGTTTCAATGTATAAATACACGATATTGACAAATGCACTATCCTTAGATTATTTTTTCCTTGGACCATGATAAATGTCAAAATTCAAGTAGCAGGAATGATAAATAACAAGCAAAAAATATTTGATTATAATATCGATTGATTATTCCGCCTTAATTATTCTGCATCAAATATTGAGAAATATTAACTATTAAATTTTGACCCAAGCAAAATACTTAAAAATAAAAAAATAAGATATTATCAAGTTTTAACAACTAAATGGCATGAAATATGCATTTACGTAAAAACCAGATTTTATATATATAAGCAATTGGAGAAATTTGTAATTTTCCTCTATCGTCCTTCTATTTAAGGGCTGGAAGAGGAATCACCAACGACCATCCGTTGTCGGTGATTCCTAAATGTATCGTAACGAACGTCTAACGAATTGTCTCTCGTGCCTGTCGACAGCATGCAACTTGTCCGTAACTACAAAGCCAGCCCGCGGCAAGTTCTACCGCGCGATTTCTTCTTCTCGTTATTCCGCGACCTCTTCACCGCCCGACACGCGCTTGCCTTTTTGCCCTCCTCGTCGAGATCACAGAAAAGCAATATAAAACGCGACCGCCCTCAGAGAGCGTCCCCGAGCTCCTCGACACTTCCCCTACAGGGAACTGAGAATATTTTGCGATGCTAATCGCGAAGTGGACGCACCACTTTCGTGTACGAGCGCCCGCGAATACGTGTTTATCCTTTGTTCGTCGTTCGCGTTTTTTTTTACTTTGTATGTAAGTGTGATAATTTTAATTACAGCTTTGTGAAAGAGCTAGGAACAAATTTTCTCACGGGATAAAATGTATTATAAGAAAATCGATACTACATCGAACATACATTATGTAATATACAATAGAATATATATTTGCATTTCACACACATGATATATAAGTTGAAATTTGTCGAAAGTAATTCCGTGGAACAATTGTAAATGTATAATTAGAATCTGATAAATTGTTGTCAGTTGATTTGCTTGTGTGCTTCGCAGTATTTGCAATAACTAGAACTAATAAATAAGAGTTTAAAGGTAAATAAATATATATATTATACATAATATTTTTTCCTTATTATTCCTCCTTTTCCTTATAAAACAGTTTCCCTTGTTAAGGAAAAATCATGTTTATATTTCTTCAAGATTGAAGTTTATTTATTACTACTTTTAACACACTTCGCATATAATTTGTACTGTAAATGCGTTTCTCTTTTTTCACGACACCTGTCATCAAATATTCCCGAGGAAGGACATTCGGCTAGGTCAGCACGTACCTCTCTTCTTTGCCGGAGGAAACTATCGATTGATGCCCCAGCACCCCTCACATGTATACACCCTCACAGCTTTCCAGCTTCTCTCTTGCACACTCGTCCCCTCTTCCTCTCTTTCCCATCTCAGCCTCTCTTCCTTTCTCCTCTTCATCGCTTTCTCTTTTGCTCCTTCTCCCTCCCAGCCTAGTTTTCCTCTATGCTTTGCCTCCGGCATAAGGGTAGAGGGTGCGTTCGCGCTAGACACTCACGTTCATGCAGTCGAAAAGACCTCTACCGAGCTCCGTACATATATCCCCGCGTTATATTTCTAATCCTACCCTTAAGATGTTTACAGAAGTTCCATTAATATTATGGTTGAGCGCAAGAGTATATCCCTAGTCATTCATTCATTACAATACATAAATACTATTTCCGACCCTTTCTGAAACAATGTGTACAACGATAACAAAACATTAAGACCGCGAAATTATTTTTTAAAACATTATTACATTTATTTCTCATATTATTGTATAATTTAATATTTTAATTTTATATTTGTATCAAGTGTTCTTTAATGCACTTAAAATTACTTATTCATATTATGCACTACTTATTTAATTTTATAATTTTGAACTTAGTCAATATTTTGTATTATTTATTCAATCTTTACAACGAACGATTAACATGCTAAAGATGTTGCTCATTAATATCCTGTTGAAGCCTATATTTTCTTTTTCTTTCGAATTGGAAAAGAACAATAGCTACGATTATTAACGCTGCTGGAAGCTGATCCACGATGCCCACGATTTCGATTGCGCAACTTCTTGATTAAAATCAACAAGAAATTATCATTATACGGTAACAGACGGTCCTTCCACCAATGACCGTCCTCCCCTCTATATCTCTCTTGCCCCTCGTCTCATTCGTAATGTTCAGCGACGGCGGGGGTACCGGACGATGTCCTTTTTGCAGACAATCTTCAGGGTTTAATTAAGGAACTTGGGAGAGCGGATGAACTCAATGAATGGGGCGGACGAAAAGTGAAAGGGCGACGTTGAGAGAACAGAGAGGGAGAGGAGTAGAGAAAGAGAGTTCAAATGTTCTTTACTAACCAAGATCGCAACACGCGAACGCTTCTTGGTCTTTTCATAGTATATGTGTACTTAGTGCGTACATGTGTGCGAAAACGCACACGCATGACAGCACAACGCGTTCGTGTACACGGCTTTAAGAATTGTGCACCCTCGTTGTTATCGGGAAAACAGACGTGAAAACAAACATCCATGCTGGTTCGACGATCGAAAGAGAAGGCAGAATAGAGGAAGACGTCGATAGGAAGAGACAGAGAGCAAGCTGTGCGAGCGAGCATATGAAGTTTAAAAGCTTACAAATTACACCGTAAGCGCAAAACTAAAGAAAAAAATAAGAGCAGAAAAAAATACGTCGTTAATAAAATCGATTATTAAAAGTTTATTTTGCGAGACGCTTGAAAGCAACTGCACTTCTTTTCAATGCCGATGACGTTCGTTATACCTTTTTTTTTTTATACCACACGATTTCTATTTTTGTTTGAGTGGTGCATACGTTTTTGCCACGCCCATAATATCGATTCTTATGCGATACAATTTTCTTTTTGATCTCTCTGTTACAATGGCATAAGAGTTCCTCGAGGAGGTGAAGGGGAAGAGCTTGAGTTAGCTTACGCCGATCGTCGCGTGCCGCCTACGAAAAGTCAGCGATTTAGAGTGCGTGTATCCGAGGGGTTAATGACGACGTTAGTTAATGACGGCGTTCTTTGATGTACCGCTCGTATACCGGAAAAAAGTCTCCCGCTTACGTAATTGTTTTGTAAACTGAGCGCGATGCTTTGACGGCAACGTCACGTGGGCGTGGGATTAAAATGTGTGTATATACGCTCTTTTAACGAGGGAAAAGTTCCTGCATTTCCTCGTGCGAGTTTGTGATCGATAATGGATTCCAGCGATTTAGATTGCTTGGAACTAATACGATAGTAATCAGTGATTTAATTACAAGTTGCCTTTTGAATCCAAATATCAATCGAATCGATTGCGCTCTTTTTCTCTCTCTACCCAACTTATCAATTGTCCCGCGTATCATAAAAGGTTTGAATATATTTTGCTGCACAGACGTAATATAATAATTATAATAAATATATTATAACATTTATTATTAAAAGTCATTCATAATTTCTGATATCCGTTTATCTTCTAGATTGAGGGTGGCATGTACATATATATTTTTGCGCTTCAATCCTCATATCGAAGATACATGAGAGCTGCGCAAATACGTGCTCGAGTTGTGGCATTTATTAGTCGTCTAATGTCAATATTATGCTGTCTAATAACATTTCTCATTTAGACATACTTTGATGCGAATATACATGTATAGTATACTACAAAAAAAGTCGATGCATTGTATGGATTACAAATTATTTTCTCAAAGATATGCCGCATTGCAAACAAATACATGTGTCAATCGCCGAAATATCACCCCTTTTTCGCAATCGTATCTTAAACCGACGCTTTCTAACACTCATAATGTTTTAATCGTTATCTATGAACGCGACGAGAATATAATGAGCAATGTATTTACTGAGTTAATTAGGTGTTGGCAATAAACTTACTGCTACGTGTCCAGCATTATAACAATACTACGTCGGATGACTATGTCGGTTAGGCAATATCGCACTTACGACACGTGCGATTATCAGAACTTTATTACTGTGAAATGAGAACATTAATTGCGGCTTTTCATGTTGATCCATTATTGTGCGTAAATGCTCGGTTCACATCGCCAATAGAGATTCCTCATTACGGACCTTTAAAAGATTTTGATTTCGATTATACGCTTAATTTTCTTTTTCACGGCGACTTAGTCTCGCTTCCGCCCTCGTATCTCGCAAACTAAAAAAAAAAGAATTCACTTTTATATAAACTTTATTCGAATCTTTTTTTGAATATTCTCGAAATCCAGTCAATTCAAGCGCCTTTGAACGGTGATACTCAACGCTTCGAGGACGGTTGAATAGCCGCCGGCTTTCCTCTCCCCCTTCGTTCCTCCAATCAAATCCACTTGGAGAGAGACGGGATAACGAGAAATTCCTCTATCGGCAAAGCGTTGCAGGAATATCTGGATATCCGATTCAATAAAAGGAAGCAGAAAGGTGGCGAGGGCGGGAGTCATAAGTCGTTGGAGAGAAGCACTGCTATATAGCATGTCTCTTCCGTTTTTCCCAAGGGTGCCGTCGTTTACACGGTATTTGCGGGGGCGCGACATTTATCTCCGTACGAGTGCAACAAAGGCACATAATGAGAACATGTGTTGGACGCAGGAAGCTTCATTAGCGAGTCTGTTCCTTTTCACGCGGCGCATTATGTCATCTAACCGTCTGCGATGCACGAACACCAAGATACGCCGCGAATCCATGCCGCCAGTCGTGCACTTTCTTCGAATCACGAAAATAAAATTAAGAAATACAGCGTTTGATTCGACATCGAATCATCAGCTTTTGAGTTAAAAACGATTAATGTGTGCAAATTTAATTCTTAACGAATTACCTAGCAAATAAAATTATCTCTCTCTTTTAAAATTCTCCTTTAATATTATCTTATAAGAAAATTTGAAGTATTTTATCTTTGATTCTACCTGGCACTTCTTTGCTCAAGTTAATTATAAATTTAGCAGTCAACATCCGTAAAACAAAATTTAAAAAATCCAGCAATAATTTATATTGCATTAATTGTATAATTAATCGATTTTCTATCGTACCATTGAACAATGTTTTTATTTGCAGTTTACGTCGAGGGCCAGGTGCTAATGTGCAAGACGCCAGTGGATATTCAGCTCTTCATCATGCTGCCCTGAATGGACATAGGTACAATATAAATTTAAATATTTTTAAGAAATTTTCTTCAAATTATTAAAATTTTAATGCTCTTTCCTTCATCGATTTTTTTCAAAATAACCACATCTTCTCTAATATTTCCTAAAACATTCATTTGCAGAGACGTGGTCAGATTGCTGCTCCAATATGAGGCTTCCACCAATGTTGTCGACGCTAAAGGTTCCTCGCCGCTTCATTTGGCAGCTTGGGCCGGGGACGCGGAAATTGTACGATTAATTCTCAATCAAGGTCCATCGGTACCAAAAGTGAATCTTGCGGTTAGTAACATCAATTATGATATCGATCTTATGAAAGTTCTATGACAGAACGTGTAAAATGATCACTTTGCACTTCAAGAATCTGCGATACTCAGAATATATTCTATAGTATCTTCTCATTAAAATATTATTTTAATGAGAAATTCTAAAATCTCATTAAAAAATTATTTTATGGGTGTCACAAGGAGGAATATTTATTATATACTTCAGTTTAGCGAAAATAGTTCCGATGAATATCGCAAATCAATATGCAATATTTAAAAAAAAACCCTAAATATCGTTTGGTTACAGACAAAGGATAACGAAACTGCATTGCATTGTGCCGCGCAGTACGGCCACACGGAAGTGGTGGCACAGCTGTTGCAATACGGATGCGACCCTAGTATCCGCAACAGCCGCGGAGAATCCGCGCTCGACCTCGCTGCGCAATATGGCAGGTAAATCGCACATACGACTACATTTTTTCTAGTGACTCAAATATATATTATATACTTCATCATAATAGCGGATATTAAATTTTGCGATCGATATTACCCACTTCGATCGGAATATGCTAGATATCACCGATGTAATCGTGACGTTTCTTACAGATTGGAAACTGTGGAGTTACTAGTGCGAACACATCCTGAATTAATCGAATCACTTCGTAATTCTTCCTCATCTCTGATCTTCCCGCACACACCATTGCATTTAGCTTCACGCAATGGCCACAGGTAAGAATTAATTTGTTTGGCGTATATGAAAAAAATAATTCATAATCGTTAGAAAACGATTAAACGATTAAACTTAACTACCGAGTTTATTATATTTAATGCTACTGTGAGCTGTCATATATCTTGAAAATACAGTTGCCTTGTTTTCCCTTTTTGTCTAGTACAAATATCGATTTAGCAGTTTTAATTATATTTCGATGTAGCGCCGCCAGAATGTGCGGGTATTTTTGTTTATCTAAGGATCGCATATCACTTCTTCCCGCGAAATGGTCACGCTAATTATTGGATAATGCACAACGTGTATTGTGTTCGAGTACAACAATGGATTCGTTCGAGCTAACCATAACGATGTCGAGCCATTTGCAGTGCTGGCCATTAGAGCCAATCAGAGAGCACCGCGTTGCGTAATCCCGTCGAATGCGATATATGCGTCCTCCGGCTGGCATGATCCGATCCAACCCTCTACTGGTTACACGTCCTATATTACCGTCCCGTCGATTGCCTCGTCCCTCCTCGAGCCACGCGAATGCGTCCGATCGCATCACACCGGCAGCCGCTCTGTCCATCCGTGCGGATTGCTGACCGCCTCCCGATTACGAGAATCGTATTAATCACTGCCGCCGAAACGTATCGACCTATATTAATCGTGATGGCAACAACGGCAAAATACTATTCCTTTGCGTCTCAAAAATATGTCGGTTTCTTGAAATGCGCTGTTTATCAAATCGCTATCATATCGTTGCACATATTTTAATGATATATAATGAGTAATAAATTATCATTAAATTGGAGTGGAAAAACCTTCTACGTGGAATAAATAGTGTTATAATCATAATCATGTATCTTGTGTAATATTACTCAATTGACTGAACCGCGTAATAGGGTGACAAAGAAGGAAGCGGATAATCGATTACGTCGAACTCACATGATCAGATGACGAAGACTATAACCACCGCTACGTTCTTCGATAATCGTGAAACATCCTTTGGTCTCTTAGGATCACGATGGCAAATTTCATTTCGGGTTTGTAACATCTCTTAGTCGTTTCGCATTTAACATTTGGTATCGAGCGATACGTTCTCGTTTAACAGGGCGATGCTAGTCCGTAATCCCGCTGAGCTTTTTTTTGTATAATCGACACCACGAAGACGAGAGTGGTGGACAGCGAGGGGATGCACGATCGTAACAGTCCGGTTGGCGGTCGAATCGAATCGTGAATCGCCGCGAAACGGCAGTCACATTGTAATCGGGTATAACGCCGGTTTTTCTATGCAGCCTCGCAGCCAGTAATCGCTTTAACTGGCGCTTGCCGTTTATAATGCGATCGTATCGCGATATACAGTCCGGCGGCTGCATTTTCCGTCGATGTCGGCGCGAGGGTGCAACAGAATTGATCGGGGGGAGGGGGGGTGTTGGCGTGGGGTGGGCGTGAGAGAGAGAGAGCGTGCACAACGTGACATTTTATCGTTCGAATTTTGGTTAAATAACAGCGCGCGAGACGTTTGCGCCTGTACGAGTGTGAACGCGTACGCACGAGCTGTTTGGACGTTTGGGTTAGATCAGCGTTTCTCAAATTGCAGTTACGAACAAAAACATGAAAAAAGGGGCGAGGAAAATATTGATGCAAGATATTGAGGAAATACTGATGCAGTAATAAAAGTTCATGCGGATCTATTTACGTGCACAATCGATTGCAATTTGCATGAATGTATGCAGATCTATGCCAATAGTGTCAAAGTGGTGCATAACAAAGTCACATTTTTATTGTCTTATAAGTGTTCGCTATGTTTTATACATAATTATTCTTGATCATTTAAGTTCCCTTTTGTCCATTTTAAATTTATCTGTTGAATGCGTTAGAAGATCGCGAAGTTTGAGAGTCTCTGAGATAGATGTACGCGCGCACGCGAGCACGTACGCGGGAGTTGCGTACGTTGCGACGGTCGGGCTCACGCACGCGTTTCACGCGCGCACCACGATATTTAGTGGATCTACCAGTACAGCTATATGGGGTTAGAATAGGAGGGGGAGGTGGGAGAGGACTGATGGCAGAGAGGGATCAGTTTGGGGGAGGCGGACGCGGAGTAATGTCTATTATCGGATTCAATATCGATGCTCTCGGTAAGCCAGTATACAAATACCCCTATGCTACGGTAATAACAACATAGGTGCATGCGAATCCGATCTTCAGCCGCCAATCCTATATGCGACGGACGGCTGCGGTCACCGCAATGCACGGCCCATCCGATAGAAGGAAGGCAAAATCTGTGTTTCGATTAGGCACCAAAAACGGCAAATGCATCTCTGGTGGTCTTAATGGCCTGTTGATGGATGGAAATTGCAAGAGGACGCTTCGAAGTTGTTTAAAACCGCGAAACTCTAGCCTCTGATCCACGAGATTTATTATAAAGTCCATCCATGTTTTATCTCGATAATTTGTTACTTTACTTCCTAATATTTTTTAAGCTGGACTTAATATTTTTGCGTAAGAAGCATAACAAAATGCGAAGCTACTCGAGCGCAATCTAATTTCTCTTTACATAAATGCGGTACATATAGCAACTTTGAATAATTGCTAGAAGTGTCTTGCAATTTTTATGAGCGCATTATATTTATCAAAAACAAAATCCAATGAGGTGTTCGCTTAATTTTGTTGCAGAGCTGTCGTGGAGGTCCTCCTTGCCGCTGGAGTTGACGTCAATACGAGAACGTCAGCAGGCACTGCGATGCACGAGGCCGCGCTCTGTGGCAAGATGGAAGTGGTACGAACGCTTTTAGATCGCGGAGTGGATTTGGGCATTAGGGATTCTCGGCAAAACACGGTGCTTGATCTTCTGGGACAGTTTCCGCCGCACGTCACTCAAGATATCACAGCGGTGATAAAAAGTACGGCTGCATGCAGTTTATTTTCGTAACATCCCGATCGATATATATGTATGTGTATGTACATACATGTATATATTAATGTATAATATACATATGTGTGTATGTATAATTAATAGAATTTCTGTCGAAAGGACGTACGTTTCTAGTTTACTGCAGCATTTAATTAAATCGCTCTTAACCACATATAAAGATTTGCGTGTATTTGCAAAACGTTATATTAAGCACATGGGATTAATCCCGAACTCTGTTTCTGCGTACACACATTACGTTACGAATAATAAAACGACACATGTATAATTTTTACCAGTACAACTTACATCGTATACACCAATGACGATAATTCTTATTAAAAAAATTGCTACATATTAGAAGCATTAAAAAAATCAATTTCGAATTTTTGCTCTTTTGTTTCCTTCTCATTCGCTGCCCTGCAGCAGCACACTGTAATTTGGTTAGTTTCGTTTGTTGAAAATATTTATAATTAGTTTTATACGGGTGATCATTGTGTATAATTACAACCCTCGTCGATTTCGAAACAGGGCATCGATCTTCCTCTGGTGTGGAAAGCGATGCCGATAGCGAGAACTTGCCGCCAATTCCTGTGCAGGGTGGCGATTCATTGGGCAGCCCCTACGAAAATGTTCGTCCGGAGGATGATCTCTCCCCCGCGGAAGGAACATCACCTACTCAATGGCAGTTCTATCATAAGCCTCGAGACGATGATCGTCGCGTTTCCGGCACTTCCGTCATGTCCTTGTAAGTATTCTTCTCGACATTCACTGCATGTATGCGTTGCAATATTTTTTATAGCATATATATCAAACCTTTCCCCTATTTCCTTTACTACGATTGTGATAGATAATGTCGTAGATTATGTTACAGAACATTTGCTTGTACACAAACAAACATAATTATTTTAGCATAACTAATAAATGTATTCATGATATATTAGCAAGCATCTTAATTTTGTAGTAACCAAATTATTTGTATATCATCAGCGATATTATGAAAAAGTTACATAGATATGATTGAATAAGATAGCATAATCTACCATTTAAATATCTTGATGTACAAATATTTATTAGAACATAAAAAATTATATCCAGGTTTATACATGTACGTAGTAAAAACTATTAACAAGTTACATTCATTTATTACACTTAACGAAAATGTTCTAATCTATATCTAATCTATATCGAATGTTCATATACATATATTCTCACATATAATCATTCGAGAGGATTGGGACTTTGCACGTAAAATATAGTGAAAAAGTATTCCTCTACCATTCAGACCATCTTCAGAGTTCCTCGGAAAAAATAAAAACCGCGATTGGATCGGGTACGCGCGGAGGCTCGTAATATTTTGCAAAAAGGTTTCGTGCGCGCACGGAGCGACTGCGGCTGTGCTTTAATATAGAAGATGTTGGACAAACAAAAGCGTAGACGTGGACGGAGCGCGGAGTGAATGAGTGAGTACTGGCCAAGCATCGGGATGATGACGGCTGATGTTGGCGCTGTTGCTACCGTTGGTATCCGTAGGAGGTGGAGAAGGTTGTAGGTAGAGGTTTTCGAACCGAAAAGGGAACCTGGATATGGGGCGGTGCCAGGGGGTGAAACGCGAAGGTGGAGGAAGAGGTTGGAGGAGGTGGCACGGCCGCGTGTAGCCCCAGCGCGTTAAGCACCGCTTGGCTTGGTTTAATTTTCCTGATGTAGGCAGGCGAGATGGTTGGGTCCGACCGCCTCGTTCGCCCCTAGGTCACCCCCGTTGCATCACCCCATTGGTACTCTGTGCCAGTGCTACCGCTTTAGCTGCTAAGCCCGACTGGCTCGGGTATAGCAAGTGAGAAAGAGAAAGACGAAGAACATAGAGTGATAGAGAGACGATGAGAGAAAAGTGGAGAGTAAGGGAGCGAACGAAGGAGAAAGAGGGATACGTAATATGTACGTGCGGAAGAGGGAGAAGGGAGAGAACGTGGGAGCTCCCGTTGATGTTCCGCACTTCTACCATCAATGTTTGACGTCGGTAGCCCCGGCTTGGCCGCCTCGAAATGAATCCATCACGTTAAACAATGTAAATGTTAGCCCGTCTCAGCATAAAACTAATAACCATTGCTCTTTCCCTCGTGCTACATGCGCGTGGCCTCCGCAACCCCCCGGGGCCGCAAACTTCTTTTTCGCTTCTCTCTTTTCCGCGTTCGTCGTGTTCCGTCCTCGTCAACGTGGCCTCATTAAAAAGTCGGCACTTGCCTGCGAATGTCTTTAATTGAACCGTATTTTGTCAATGAAAGCAGCTGTCTTTTCTATAGTGCGCACACGTTTACATTTACATCCTTATACATGTAATACGATCCTTACTCTTTGCTCTTGCGAATATTTTAATTTAAGCATTCCTTTACTCGCGAACGATACGATTTAAATATTAAATTATATTAGCATAATATAAGATAGAACAATAGAATCCCTTTTAAACATTAGTTAAATTTCATTGAGTGACGCAGAATAGCAATTACTTTAGCTTGATCGATAGACGAGATTATGTTGCTTGGCTTTGGATGTGCGGTTAATTATTGGTAATTGATAACGGTTGATGTACCGGGATGCGCGTTTCAGTGAAGACGAGCAGAACGGGGAACCGGTGAACGGAGTACGGAGGGCCCTCCAGCTGACAGAGGACTCCGACCCCAGTTCCGTCTTCGACAGTGTCTTTATGTCCCTATCCGACACTCTCAACTCTATAAATACTCTCGAAAGTTCCGACCAAACTCCTGAAGATATACCACAAAACACTACCAAAAGAACACCATTACCATTCGACACTACACGGTAATGACATGCAAACATTTTGCATCACATTAGAAACATAGTTGCATTAGAAACAACATGAATACAACTTCATAATATCATAAATCAATGTGTTTGAAAGTAGTTTTGATTAGAGTAGCTCACATGCATGTATTCGTCTGTAGAACATTTGGAAATTATTCACGCATACTTGATGTTGTTAAAGAATGTTGAATAACACTTCAGATAAATACAATTTCAAGATATGCTGTTAGCGCGCAAAATGTAACGGTGACGTGAGAAATTCTTGTATTTCTTACCGATTAATCGAGCGAAAGCGTACGTTTCCGACGTTTCTCGATCTATTGAGTCGATTTATCATCGACCAATAATAGATAGCCGATTGGTTCCGCTGAAACCCCCGAGTTTTGGTTGCACAGGGGCTCCGACAGCGGACTATACCAAACTCCACCCGTGCCACGCGGCACAATGGAGGGTAGCTTCGTATCAGAGGACCTGTCCTTGACATTGCCCACGGGATACGGGGGCAGAGAGTCCGACCAATTGAGCGTATCGTCATCCTCGAGCGTCGGCGGACCGAGCCCACGGGACCGTCGTTGTTTACCCAACGATTCCAGCGCTGCCGGGATTTACTTGCCAATGGCACCCTTGTCCAGCTCGCTACACAGCCCCGCTTCCAACAATAAAGTCTCGGTAAGATTCCCGGTTTATCTAAGTTATGAAGAAATATTCGAAGATATGAACGTACGTTTTCGTAAATTAAAGAAATAAAACTACCTTGCGCGCTTTTTTGAATATCGTAGATTAAATTTATTTTTTGGGAATATTTGTGTACGTGAATATAATTCAAGCGGTTCGCGAATATGAAGAGATATTCGCTTCTCCTTTCGCAGCCGACACCACCCAAGAAGCCGCCTAGACGAAATCTCTCGGTATCCCCGACGCACTTGCAAACACAGATGTCTTTATCAGCCGACAGTTCGGTAGGGCCGAGCAATTACGAGTATTTGTTCTTGGCGCGCAGCGGTGCGCGAAGTCACATCGATCTTGAGCAGCTGCAGAAACGGCGCGATCAGTTGCGGCACGTTACGCGAAGCGTTGACCAGTACGTGGAGATGAAATCGCGGCTGGTCGGAAACGATGAAAAACGCGAGTCCAATGTGGAGCCGGTAGCCATAACGTCTATCTACGAGAACCGGCCGGTCAAGATGTTGAATCCACGAAGAAAATTACGTAGACACGCGTATGAGAACTACGAGCCGGAGAATAGCTCGTGCACCGACAAATCACCCTGCAGTGACGGCGATGTGATTCAGGAGCAAACGTTCGTATCGAGCGCGTTTCTCACCCTGAAGTCTTCCCAGGAGAGTCTCCTCGATGAGAGGCGCGAGATAGCGGATGGACAATCCGCGTCAGAGGGTCGCGAGGCCACTGACAAACGTCTCAGACGCGTGCAAATGATGCTGCCGACCAGCCCTACGCATTACGTTCAGCCACCTACCCCTGATCATCCGCCACCGTCCGCCATGCAAGCGGAAAAATCCATCCACGAGCGTATTCGTCCGCTCAGCCAGGTAAGTGCTATCAGCGGCTATCACTCCATGCAAGGTCAACGTTGACAGTAATGCCAAAAAGATAGCGGGATAGTTAATAACGGATCATTAGCAACACGCAACGGCTGCTACGTAATAGTATCTCATTGCGAACTTCCGAAACGACGCAATTTTCAGGCACGTTTATCGTATTATCGAAAGAAACGCAACGATTGTCTTGTTTTGTCTTTTTCATATGTTTCCACGGAACTCTTCGAAAAAAAATCATATCTTTATTGTGAAATAAAGTTGCTTTCGAAAATCACGTATTGGCAAGTTATGAATCGACGGATGGTTCTTAAGCGACTAAACGTCGTTTCTGATTCCTACATTAATTCGTACGAGCATGATTCCCCACGAGAATTCTGCAGTTCTGCAGTTTCAAACGGTAGCAATCTGAAATAGGAGTGCTTCCGCGATTTGTCGCGCAGCACTCGGCGAAGCGTGCAACGGCGCCGTTCAATTTCACATCCTCGGATGCTGCCTGGAAGTAGACGGCAATCAGCAGACGTTTATACGTATGTACATCTATCTCATATGTCGAGGAATACCGAGATACAGTCCCGCTAAAGACGCGTTAGATCGTGGAGACCCCGCAGAGAGCGCGAAGGTTTCGAAGCGCGCCGATGGTTACCGCGAAACTGTCGAGCCTTTAAGCCGCTCGTGACGTAAGAACTAACCCCTAACAGCGTGTGCTCGTTAGGGGTTGTCATTAACGCTCTCACTTGACCTGGTGTGTTGGACAGTAGATAAGCAGTCGACGTGGCGTCTTACCAGGTTACGTTTAATATACAAGCTGTGTTTGATCTGTGATGCGATTTACAAGGATTCGTCCCTCTGCCTCGCTCGCAGCCGCCACCACTACTTTCGGCTTGTCTCGCTCGTTTGCTGCCGTTTGCGCGTCGCCCTATGATCGTTCTGCTGTGAGACCGACTACGTTCAATTCCCATCCACCGCGAATAGATATCCATAGCACACGACGCAGTTTCCAGCGCACTTCTGCTTCCCTCTCTTCCCCTCTCTCTCTCTCTCTTTGCTCTTTCTACGGTATCTCTCTGCCATCCCACCCCAGCTTCTCTCTGCCGTTCCCTATATGCATTCGCAATCCGTGTCTTTCAGTCGGCTATACACGCTTGACGAAATATCATACAGTGAATATATCCAGAAAGGAGTGAATGCGGCGAAGACGGCGAACTCATGTGTACAGCCGGTGGTACCATGTAACATCGCTTGCTTGGGAGATGATCGATGTCTTCATCGTGCAAATCGTCTATTTGATAGACACGGGTACCTTCTTCTCGTAACATGCTTCGTACATCCTTTCCGGTATTCGATGAATTGTAAATACTTGGTTCTCGATTAGACTATCAGGCGATTCTACGCATTTCCGGATTCTAAATTTAAATAAGCTCCAAAGATCCGAGTTACGAGATCAAATACGTATATTGGAAAATTTAATCACTAAGATATCTCGAGGAAGCTATTGAAGGTTAACTTGCTATCGCTAATATATCGCACAATTTACACGACTAATATCGCAAAATTCGTCAGTCGACTCGCAATACCCGAGTAGCGTGAGTATTCTCAATTCGCTGAGCAGCTGATATGATTCGATGATGAAGATCGAACGCTATTACGGCAGCTGAAGACAGCATGCTCGGCACACGGAGGCAGAGGGTCTCCGTGAACCTGTCGGAGGAAGGACGAAGAGATGGGAGAACCCTCTACGGATGGTTGCTTCTCACCCGTCAACTTCCGCGAATCCAGTAGAGCGGCAGAATGCAAGACGCCGACACCCTTTGAATAATGAAGCCCTCGGCTTCTATGCCTGTCTGACTTCGCCTCGCGAACGCTCGTTCTCCGTTGCCATAGGAGAGAGAGAAATTCACGAATTTGTAGCGACGGTTTCCGGCTGTCTCCTCCAAACGCCCTCGGCGTTTTACAGATGATACCGCGAGCGTCTGTCGGGCCTCTGACGTCAAATTTTAATTGCGTTAGAGCCTTTCTGAAACGCGCGATGAAATAGCTTGCCGTTTCGTAGTTTGCACTTAGTAAATCAAAACGCGAGATCTCTTTGAGTGGATGTAACGCAATTTTCGGTGGTCTAATACGTTTCGCTGTTAGACATAAATGACGTTACGTTGACCGTTGGTTACGACTTATTATTAATATAACGATATTATATAAAAACATATAAAAACACACGTATGTAATTAAATGTAAATCCATATAAACTACACCAAGTTGTAACTTTATTTCAGTATTATAAGGTTATTCATCTTTAGTTATTCATTCTTTCCTTTTTCTTTATCATTTTTTTAGAATAAAAATAATTTTTGATGTATAAAATAATTCCTGTGTAAATTGCATTGCAATATTTGCAGCAATAATTCTTTGCGGATCATAAAATTCAAGAGTACTGGAAAAATCGTATTATATTTGTCATTTATGACTCGCCGTCAGCGGAATCGAAAGAATTAATGTCAAAAGGTAGATTTTTATTCGAATAAATAAATATGTTTTAGGTTGACCACGCGTATTTATTTTCCCTCCGATTTACATGGCATATTTCTCGCGTGCCTGCGCGCGGACGTTTCGTTTCAATAAATTTTCATCGCGATAGGATTGGCTTTATTTTTCCATCGTGTGATTTGCCGCGGCTCGACGCGACGCGGCTCACGGGGGAATTTTTATATCGACTGTAAATATCCGTGTATAAAATACGAATGTTGACAATTTCGTGATAACGGCGATATGCCCAGAGTAATAGTGGTCTCGAACAAATTGTAAAACGCAACTGCCATAAATCCAACAACGTGATCAGTACAGAGTTTCACGGCAGATATTGAAGGCTTTGGAAACTGAAGCGTCGAAAATGTCCTTTCCCGCAGTATTGACTGCAAGTATTATAGCGTGTATTTTAGGCGAGGAATCTCGCTACTTCCTCAAATGGCGCTGATTTGTCAATAGGTGTACAAGCGAAGATCCCGTGACATGGAAACGGAAACGGACGAAGATCTGCTGCAATTTCCCACCGGTGGATCACTCAACGCATCAAGCGGTTCGCTGTCCAGCGTATCGCTGTCCGACAAGAGCATGTCCACGGACAATGTCGAGGAATACTTCGGCGACGTGCCGTTTGCAGGTAAACAGCAACGCACGCTTGGCTGCACCGCATGACGCTTCTTTCTGCCCACGTGTACATGCATAACCGTTGTGCTACGTTTCTGTCTTTTTACCGTCTGTATGAAACACCGTTAACGCGACGATTGGGGCGTTTCTGGGGACATGCACTCTGAAGCAGGTCTCTCGACTTTTCCCGTTTAAGTACGCAATGTGTGTCTTTGACTCGTACTCGCATTGGTGAAAACGGACAGGAAGATACAAGGCGAGTTGTACATATGTACATATAGTCACCTAAAGGTGATGGTATTGACGCTGCAATAGTTTTTACATATGTATTCAAATACTTTCAGCCTGTTTGTTACCGACATTAACATTTATTTGTGGCGTTCGTGTAACAGCACAGTATATTTTTATCATCACGACTCGGAAGGTTTGACAAATGGATGTAATAACGGCATGAGGACAAAAAATTGGTATTATTATTTTTATTTCCTTTTTATTTTCATTTTACTATCGGTACATGGATAGAAAAGAGAAATTGAAATATTGCAACGTAGACTTTATTCTTACTTCTATAATAAAATATACGTCAGCAGTAGCTAGGTCTCTGCGTAACGATGGAAGATATATTTTTAAAGTAATTATGTACGTATACATATTGTTTGCAACTAAAATTTATTTTAATAATAACTTAGTAACTGATAAACTACCTAAGTTCGCAAATAAGATCGTCTTGCATCGTCGGAGAAGTTGAGATAAGAGGATTTTATAAGAGACGTACTTTGCATATTATGCACAAACTATAATAAAGTATTAGAGTTACGTATTAGAGTGTGCGTCCACACGATAATTTAATCCAATAAAAATGATATTTATATTTCCATTACTATTTTAAGGAGTATTCTATCGTACACTCGTTCTTTTCTAATGCCGTACCAAAACGAACCTTCCGAGTCTGCTTCCGAAAGAACAGATAAATCACACGGGGTGGTTTTCTCCTGCACAAAAGAGAACGTTCTATACAGTGCGCGACGTAGATCTTCTATAGCTCGATCGAGCCGGACGTACTTTAGTGTCAGGAACACCGAAAAAGAAGTTGGAATTTTCGTCGGTCATGTTTCGGCAGATCGGAAGTAGCTCGTAATCTATTTTATCGAAATTCGCGCTTTTTCTTTGATTTTGGGCAGTACCGATATGGAATACGGTCGGCGCATCTGTTCCCTGAAACGCGGTTCCAGTTTTCCTACGGTAATAAAATCTGTCGGTTCTGGATTTCAATCTTTGCCGACGCAAAGCGAAAGACGTGCCGCGCAAGCACAATCATTGTGCAAAAAGCTAACGATCCGAGTTCGTTATTCGGGCTAGTTCGGTGCTCCCTGTTATCGATAGTTATTCCCGGTTAATCTAATGGATCAGGCGAAGTCGCGAACGCTTCGTAGCGAACGATAGAAATCTCGAAAGCAGAGTGTTCATCGTGTAGAAATATTAGGGATTTTGCGCATGTTACGATTAAAGAAACACAAATAGTTCCTTAGATTGTATACTTATTACAAAAACAACTATTATGTATACATATTGATAGTCGCTTTATAACTTCACTTTTATCTTCACCTCAATATGTTAACAATGTATGCGGAACATATCAGATTCCGATTGCGTTATATATTACTTGATAAGTAGTAAATAGCTAGTCTATTAGAGAATCATTCTCATAAATAAAATCTTTTTCTGAAAATATTTAATAATTCCAATAATTAATGCACAAAATAATATATAGGTATTATATGTACGATTTTGTACATTTATCTCGCGTTATTATTTTATGAAATTAAATTATTTTATAACATTTTATTTTGTATATAATGCGTCTAATAGGTGATATTTCATGATATTTATATTAATGGATTATGAAATATATAACATTTGCATGTCGAATGTGCTATTTAATGCAGCAAGGTAATTGTAAGAAAGGCTATAAATGCTTGACAAGAACTGAGATTAAGGATTCAAAAGACTGGAAAGTATATCGCAGAGAAGAGATTTTGTTATGTTTTCTAATTAAAATTATATAAATAGATGTATTTAAAAAAAGATTGTTCTATAGATATTTATATGTGATAAATTGTTTGTATATATGTAGGTCCAGATTACCATGTATTTTTATTGAGTCACATATTAGAGATATATCTGATTTTGATATTTCTTTTTTTTAATATTAAGCGTACGATATTCTGGATATTGAAATATATCCAAAATGTATTAATCTCTATAACATTGCTAGAATTGATATGTCGTCTTCCCCAATTAAACAGTATTGTTTTATCGTAAGATAAAACATTGTTAAATAACAATTAACAATATTAATGCATTTTTTATCTTTATTATATTCAAATTATAATTGATATGCATGCATTATATATATATAGTATGATTATATATTTATTCATTCCAAGCGTAATAATTACAGATTAATTATGAATTAATAAACTTATAAATGGTGATAAATTCTGTGATTTCTTGATTCAGATATACTTATAACATTTAGAGACTCTAAAATAAAAGATGATGTGTCATCTGATACATTGAATTAGAACTGATAATATTATATCTTATTTTGCGACTAATTTAATATTTTATTTTGCGTCAAATGCTTCGTCCAAATATTATAATGGCTCAACCTCTGTGTATACGTATATAAAATTATATAAATATGCGCGAAATATTTACATTTTAAGTAATTATAATATCCTTCATGTGCTAATAAACGTTATGCTGCTATTGTATGCGATGTCTTGAGTCATTTGTCGCTTATGTCTCTCCTCTGAGCTTTCGCAAAATTTTTTTTTATCCGTTAATAATGCCGTTGTAGTTTGCAGAGATTCATTATCCTTTTTATCATAAATTTTTATTATTCAGTAATAATAGACCGGTCATGTGATCATTCTCCAAATTTCTTTTCCAAACATCCTGTCCTAAATATGACAGTATATATACAAGATTTTCACCATGATAAATTTTTAAAGTCATTTTTAATAAAGTAAATTTGAAAAAATTTTATTTCTTCGATAATGTATTTTATTTCTTTGATAATGAGAATTTATCTTGTATATATTCTAAATTACGCGAATTGTAAGAAACATGTCACATTTGGATGATAATCCCAGTCCACAATTTATGACAGTACATTTAATGTGTAATTTTTCGATATGTTTTCAATTAATCCAGAATGCAATGACTAATGATTCGGATTAACCCTAAAATTTGTAAATATGAGGAATAACAACTTAACTAAATACGTCAAGGAAAAAACGTATTTAATTTTTGGCAAAACATTATTTATTGTAAGGAATCGCGCTGCGTTTATATTTTATATGTGCATGTTTTGCAATTTATTTAACTTCTGTGGCTGCATACTTTGAATATTATACGTGATTTTTAGTGATCAACTGCGTGATAGTTTTATGTATCGTGTATATTTGTTATGTTCAGCGTGAATATGTATATAACGCGTGCGATGAAAACTCGTACGCAAAAAAAAGGATACTACAGTGTATATTGTGACGAAAGATAAAAGTGGAGCAAGGTGAGTCTCCATGAATAACACATTGTTTTATCAGACTTATTTTGCTGGTCTATCCTTGTCACCCGTATACACATAATGACAAATTATGCAACTTACATGCTTTATAAAGTTATACTTTTTTTTTCGTCGCAAGTGCGAAACAATTTTTTACTTATATATTATACGTGAAATGTACACCTTTTTAAAATCTATATGAGCGACAGGATTACGCAACGTACTTCTCTCACGTTTCGTGCGAGTATGAGACTTAAAATGGATACATGATATTTACTGATAAGATTCTGTCGGACTTCAATGCACTTTTTATCAATGTTATAAGTTCCATGCAACTTTCCTCAACATAAAGACAAAATTCTTACTTTCTTTTTTATCAAGTTATCTTAGGTTAGGCAACTTACATAGCAAGACTAATTAATAGATTATTTATCCGGTTTTTGTTTACCTTTATACATACCTATATATAATTATATTTATATCACAATAACTTATTATTAGGATAAAATTATTAGGACGCATACTAAAAATTTAGTGAAATTAAATGATTAATATATCGTCTCCGAAATCTCCATAATCCTATTTCATCTATAATTACAATGTGTCTTAATATGAATCGCGTTACACTTGATAACTGGTAAGTGGACGATTAATATGTTGCTTGCAGTAAGACGAGTGACATTGTGACATCCGGTAGGATACGTTACAAGGGAATGCATGTGTGTTGACCGTGCGTTCCCAACTACATTAACTCGTAATAAGATACAGCAATTGCACATAGACATATAATCGTTTCGCACGACAATTTTAACCGATGAATGTCACGAGGAATTAATTTAACATTAATAATTTCAATTAATCATTTTTTTGCTTTTTATGATCTATCCGTGATTTACAAGTTGCATTTTTAAAGAAAAAAAAAGTTCCTTTCTAATTCTTCTTTTAAAACTCGTTTAAGATCAGCAAGATACTCGATTTTAATCATTGCTATTTCGCAACTTTATAGGTTGAAATACACTCGCGATGTGTTTTGTGTTAAGTCATTTAAACTACTTCAATAACAATCTAAACTACTTTAACCGGAAGATGAAGCAACTGGACCTTCTACTTTGTAGAAGTGAATGCATGGTTATTGCACTCTGTCTTACGGTACAAAAATCGATTCGTGGCTTTAACAGTCGGAAGAGAGAACCGGAATGCACTTTCAGGCAGCTAGTTAACCCCGCTCATTGTGCTCCGTTTATGACCGTAACGGAAAGTATGTGGCTGCCTTTGTCATCGGCAGGAAGAACAGTAAACTCTATGCACGAAATTAGAAGACCTCCTTTCGCAATTATGGATTTAGCGCTGCGAAAATAAACCACCATTGTTCTACGATAATTGACCTCCGTTTGCGACCCTGTTCGCTGCGGTGACAGTACGCGATGCATTCGATAACATTCAATCTCGTCTCGCTCTTCTCATCTTGTCGCGGTTATTAGGGACAAATTTTTTTGTTCGCGATGAAAAATTATGTTGATATAACGAATCAAACATATATGACAAATTACGTTCGACTGGACGTTACGAAAGGTCATTCTTCATTAGTTATGTTCGCTCGTCATTGGTAATTCCATAAATTATGAGCGCTGCGTACTTTGCCATTAGCGACGCTTTCCATTCGGCAATGAATGTCTTGATTACTGAACCGATGATTGATTTACATTGACTGTACAAAATTGTGCGTCTATACTTCGATTAATTTAAATTGTGTGTTTCAAAGCGATGGACACAGTATGACAATTAGGCAATTGACTTTTAAAAAAAGCTTACATGTAGTAATAGTATTTCAAGATAAATTAATTTATTCTTTATTTATTTAAGATTAGTAATTAAATATTTTCAAAATCCTTTTTCCAAGACATATTCTTTATAAAAAAAGAGAGATAAATATAATTTGAAAAACATTTGGAGAATAAGATCATACAAGTAAAAAATAAATTTATATGATTAACTTCTCATATATTTCTTTGCGTATTATTAAAGTTCATGAAAAGTTATTAAAGGTATGTAGATTTTTGTTTAAAGAATCAATGTATCTTTTTCTGTAGAAAAATATTGGCTTCATATTCATATCATCACGATCTCTGGTTCTTAAAAGAGCTACATTGAAAGGCCAGCAAAATCGAAGGTCTGTTTCGCGCCTATCGTTAACGTGTCAACTATATTGCGCGGTGAGTCGCATGAGTCGCAGGAAAATGAAATACTCCGGCCGGTTACTTCTCGGCGGTCGCTTGACCACTATGCGAGGGCCATGTGTGCGTGAGAACCATATTATGACATCACGCAGGAATGTGTGGGATGTGACTCACGCGATATCAAGTCGCTTCGTTCTTTGGCGGCAACGCTTCGGTTCGAAACGATAATTCGTCGCGTCAAGAACTCGCGATTAATCCAACACTCATGGATACTTATAATTACAACGATAAACGATTCGTGCCGTGATCATCAACAAACATCGTTGGGACACTAGAAAATTATCTCATGGCCTTAATCAGTGATTAGTCAATTGATAATTAACTCTCTCGTTGTGTGAAATTTCCCGTCATTCGCATATGATTTCTCCTGAGTTGCGATTTTGACAAATTTATGCGTAGCTGTGTGTATGCGTGCGCACGTATGCATCTGTCCGATTGCATAAGAAGTAAACATTTAGAAATAATTATCCGGTTTGTGTGACTCTCTCTTTCTGAGACATGTGATTGGTGTTGTTGACAAGACGGAATATTCGTCAGAAACCTAATTGCGGTGGGAAAAGAACGAGTATTGTGTATATAAGCGCACGCGCGCGCGTAATGCGCAGCGTTTTGATGTATGTTTTACCGTTTCACCGAGTTCAGGCTGCATTAGTCATGACCTCCGAGAAGTCTCCTAGAAAAGCGGAGTAATGAATTCGACTGCTCGGCACCAGTTTGTCGCCTACGTGAGATAACGCTCCATTATAAGGCATATATATTACTTAAACTTGATATCAAAATTATGTATCTTTGTTTCTATATAAAAATCAACGTAAATCAAGCATTAAATAGAAAATAAAAGGCATCGATTTGCATATTGTAATTTCGGGTAAAATTTAAAACGTATAAAGCTATACCGATGCGAACAGTGGATACGAATTAATTACATGAAAACGTGAAATATATGTAACAGTTATTTCTTACTTGGATCAATATCTATTTCTTGTTTATTAACATGACAATGATCAAGTCAAGATCCGACAAGTCTCGACTTCTTCGTCTGCAAGAGTGTATACCAGTATTTATTGCGTTGTCTATGTCACTTCTTGTCAGGTTCGTGTCAAGGTTTTCGAGGCCCCTAAAGCTCGAAATAACACGTTTAACGAAGTGCATACGTCTGCTGAATATCACCAGTGGAGAATAACTAAACTAAAGTAGGATACGAATCTTTGATTTATGTATATATTTTTCCGCAGATTTTACCTAGGACATTTAGCTGACGTTCGTGAAAGCGCGAACGGATGTGAACTGTCACCTTTATTGACACGCTGGCGTGCATACAAAGAGACTTTATCGCAACGTGACCTCAGTAAGAAATAGTCGTTTTTGCTCAAAATGAACATTATAAGTTAGGTAATCGTAATTTTTTTTTAAATAACGAAGATACAATTGCGATTAATTGCACAATTGAGTTCGATTCGACGTGTCACGTTCGTATAATAAATGTATTTCAGCAAGCTAGATCGACGGTTAATAGAAATCTCGATGAGAGGTACCCTTTTCGATGCCTTTCAAACCGTGACAATGCAGTAAGCTCAAAGAGCTCTATTTTTATTTACGAATTGGTAGACCTCTATCGTACCTTCCAACATATAAAAGTGCCAATTGCAGAGAATAAACGACCGCGTTTCGCAACATATAGCAAATTACAAATTTATCTTCACTATAGAAACAACAATAAAACTACTGATTTAATAGTAAGTCCTCCGCATGGTTCTGAAATACCTCGATGAACATTGGAATAACGACAATATGAAAAAATGCCTCTCGAGAAATGCCTTTCGTACTCCTTCTTGTGTACCATCGCACGAAAATGAATATCCCAAGCAATTTCGCTCGTTGCGTGTTAGTACCAACAATAAAGGCAAAAAAGGTGAATGATCGAGTATACTGGTAGCAAGATGGAAGGCAAGGTCGGGAAGATCCTCACCCCACCATCATCACCACCATCACCACCAGCAAGTGCAGCAAGCCGTAATTTCGGCTCGGGGTCCCGGAGAATGATAGTCCCATCTCTGAGGTCATCTTTCCACACGCCGAGCCCCTGCACCAACACGATCGTCGCACGGTCCCACTCTCGGACCTCACTCTCTTTCTCTTTTCTTTCCGGATTCCTCCTGCGATGTCCCTCTCGTGCGTATTATTGTCGATCGGGAGTGCGGGTGGCGAGAGAGGACCGAGGTCCGTCCCGTTCTTGCTTCTTTCCCCGCCGTCTTTTACGCCGCCACCATCACCACCACCACCGCTATGCCGTCATGACCACCTCCTCCTCGTGGACCTAACACGTTCGAATTAGTCGTCTCGTTAACCAGACTCATGGCGCAACGAAGAAGCCGGCGCGTACATATTGCTTGACCGATTTGTTTGCTATAAGTGACACGAATGCACAAGCGTTCGAAAATCGTGTAGTTCCGAGTGCGCCTTTGGTTCTCCAACTTTCCGATAACACGGGATAGCCGAGAAAGTTCGCCATTTCATATAAAATCGATTGTAATTGAGGCTCAATGCTTCTCGATGACATCGATATGCTAATGAATTGCTAACTATGCTAGTCAACGACCGCGGAACGTCCTTGAGTAGGTCAGTCGTGTCGATCACAATCGACTTCTGGTGAATTAAATTATATACCTGCGCAGAGAGACACTTTCAATCCCAGGCGTTAATCCGGAGTAGAATTCCCACGTTTATATATCACAAACACTGGTTAAAGAGGACAACGAGCTGAAACGAAATTTCTAACATGCGTTCCGAGGTGGAAGATATCGTCGACGACTCTTCGAGCAATTAACTTCGGGCTTGTTCGTTACCGTGGATTTCGAGCTGATGAAGTTTTGGTTGGAATCCCGAGGAAGCCCGTCTGGAATTCGTCGCCGATGAAGTGACACGCTGCTCACGAGTTCGTGCGAGGTGGTGGGGAACTATCGTGATTGCTCACGATCGAGCAGTGCGATCGTTTCTTCAGTGTCGTGCCGATCGATCAGACAGGTGGATCGAAGTGGATCGTACGCGCGGGGCGTGTCGACATCGGTCAGAAAACTGTTACTACCGGCTGGTAGTTCGTTGATCGGAGTGAGAGCGTTTCGAGGGGCGTACGAGTTCCTCGCGTGAGAAAGAAACGTGCATCGAGGTTCATTTGGTGCGAAAGAGAAAGAAGGATACAGACGACATTGAGGGACGAGGTACGGAGAACATACATACGTCGAAAAGCATCGATAGTAGGGGGATAGTGGACTTTTGCGTCCGTGAGTACGTGTCCTCCTCTGTATGTGTGCGAGAGTGTGAATGTGCGAGTATGCGTGTGTCTGTGTTTGTTGTCATGCCACGTGCACTCTGCGGAAACATTATGTGTTCAAAGTTCCTGGCGTGCCTCGCAAAAAGCACGATACTTGTTGCTCGTTACGCTGCTTGATGTTATAATAGTTTGTCCTCGGCGAGGATTGTGTGTGTTACATCGAAAAGCCAGCCGAAAAGAGGAATTTAATGGGAATTTACACGAGTAACAAAGTTGTTTTTTTTTTAGCTTGCACCTGTCCAAGATGTAGCTTTTGTGATATAATAGATACGACAGGTCCAGTGTAGTGAATTACATAACATACATATAGTGAATTATATGCAATATGACAGTATTATCTTACCGGCTTTTCTTAATTTAACCATCTTTTAAATCATATGTGTGTGATTTCACTACGATAAATTCTTATTAAGAAATCCAAGCACCTCGTGCATTTGTGCCTTGCATGTAGAAAACGTAGGTAGATAAAAAAAGAGAAAGCTAGACAAAAGAAATCCGTTTATAATAAAACAAGTTTTTTACCTCTCTTTTATTTACGACTTAGAAAAGAATTTATAGTAAAAACACATATCAAGACTGTCTTGATTAAATTTATCGGAAAAATTAAATAAATTTAATTGTTTACAAAGCAGTTTTGCACTTGTGCATTGTTCTTAACACAACTTATGTGTATTTATTAAAATATATATAGTCAAAAAAGAAATTATATTTCTACTAACGATTTAACTATTTTAACTTTAACAATCAACACTATACAACAAGGGACTTTCTCGCTGAGTGTTATTCGCCCCGTTTATTTTAGACTCGCAATTCTGTTATTCTTGTGCGGCATTCTATTTTAGTTCTGGCACACGTCTTGCCATAAGTGTTACGTTATATTCCCAACTTACGAGTATTAGATACACATGATATTAAGAAAAAATTATGTCACACTGCAGAAATATGTGTGTGTGAGGCGTCCTATTTTTCATTAACTGACTCATTATATAGTCACTGATAAAAATTTCAGCGATATTTCGGTGAAACAATATTGTTCTACGTGTTTTCACATTGGAGGAAAAATATTTTGCCAGTCGCACATGTGGCAAGAGTTATTGTTTTAAAATTCTGCTTTCATTGCTTAATGAGTACGATGTAAAATAATGCAGCTGTATATAAAGAATGCATGTAAAATTAAAAGTTGGATATGCTGCAACAATGAATAAAATGAGTCTCTGTTAAAACTTCTACAGCAGATTGAAATAACGAACTCTGAGAAATCTCACTGACTTAAATATTTGAGATAATGTATAAATATTTTAATACAATGTTTTATATTAGAAATAGACGATATTCTTGGCGATGGCTTACGCTTTTATTTTTAGCGCCAATATACAACAGAAATTTGCGAAATCTAAATGTATTAAGCAGTAAATTGCATGTTTGACTCGTCCATTCTCGCAAAATTTCCATCATGAATAATTGAGCATAGCGATATGAGGGCGGAAACCGTCGAAGGTTCTCAGTTGAGCTCACATCAATCACGGACATCATTCTCATTCGATTCTCGTTCGCTTTAGCATTAGCATTTCCTATGACGACAGCCTTTCACAAAATGATTTTGCGCGTTACGTTCGACTCAGTGTCAATAGAAATCCAATGCATACGTAAAAAATTCAAGTAACTAATTTGCGATTACCGTGCAATCAGCGGTTAACATAGAAAACCGATACAGCAATCGCTTGCGACGCGACACGCCTCTTGTTTGATGTAGATAATGATTATCTTCGAAAGATAATCCATGCAACAACAAAGACTCTCGGGATCTCCAAGATTACGTGTATACAGTTATTTCATAAATAATAATAATTATAGGGAGAAAAAATAAATTTTAGGCAGAAAGATAATATTTAATTTTTTAATATTTTTGAAAACTTTTTTTTTTTTAAGAAAATTAGTAATTAAATATTTTTTCCCCTTATTATGCCATTATAACAAATGGCTGAATATATCGGATGAATGGAACATTATTGGTTTCAAGCATAAAATATCGCGAGATACACGGAATTCTGAAATAATTTCCGCTACAAGTTCATACACAAAACTTACATTGCGCTCCGACAATACACAAGGTCAGTAATTATTTGCTGCAACTGCGCTATCGCTCGCGTAAATCATTGGTTTCATTGTGAACCGCGATTTCACGGGAGTTGTAATTTATCCAAGAATTCATCGCACCTACAGTCAATTGAGTTTAATTGATTGTACGTGGATTTAATTCAACTATAAATGGTAATATTCTCTGTGGTATGTGGCAATAACGCGTATTAACGCGTTAATCGTTTCTCGGCATCAATGTAGTCTCATAATCATGAGAATAATCGTAATATTAGGAAGTCTTTGTTACTTAATAAGATAAATGACCTGCTGGGAGGTAATAATACTGCCGAGAATTGGATGAGGGCCGAAGTAATTTATGGATGATCGCGCGGCGCCTATGATCCGCAAAATTTAATTCGTGATCAAGCAACGTTGAAGGACTTTCATTAATTTACCTCAATATGAACTAGTTTCCACGTATAAAGAAATATTAAAAACACGTACACATACATTATTTACAGAAATATGGAATAAAAAATATATATAATATATTAAATTTAGTAAACAAAGAATTTTTAATAAATGAAGCTGAAATAGCTAAAATATCAATATAAAGAAAATAAAGTCGATTCTTGATAAATTGCTGGAACATTGAAATTAATTTGTGGCGTTTCACGGTTCTTTGCGGATGCTGTCCATGACCTGTTGGCATTTATCTACAGAGGGAACTTGGGTTTTTATAATCCTCTACCCGGCGATTCGCAATATAAGATTGAACGGATTTATTGCGGATTTTAATAACGTTTCCGATCGATCTAATAATGCACGGGCAGGAGTATGAATTTAAAATGTATAATGGCATATCGTTTACGAGTTTCTTAACAGTCATACATTTTTAATATCCCCTGAAATCTCTCTTTCGTCTTTTCCAGAACTCGTGCGGCACACGCAGTTATTTACGCAAGAATTATTTTAATGTTTATACTTTATAGTTTGTGAGAATTGTCTGCGAATTTTTCCTTTACTTTAATGGTCCGTATGAAAATTTCCGTGACAAAAAAGTGCATTACGACAAGCAGAAGTAACAAGCAGAAGTAAATTTTTCTGCTATAAGGTCAAGATTAATGATCGCAATTAAGACGCAATTAAGAATGCACATTAAAATGTTATAAAGATATAAACGAGAGAACTGATTATCTTGATCATCCTGCTAGTTGCCTATGTAATATCGTTAAACTTGTAATTATAAAATTGTATATTATAAAACTGTATAATGGTACTTAAGTTCACATTTACTTTTAATGTGATACGAAGTTGAAAGATAAATTTAGAAATTTAAAAAAAAAATACACACACACGATCTCTAGATTTAACTATATAGTTCATTAAAACCATTAAAAATATGAGCTTCAATACTTTTAGTTTTTCAGAAAGAATGTGAAAATTTGCAAAAGAAAAGATTTGGTGTCTAAGACCTGATGCTTGGTTGTTGAATCTTCTCTGCGAAGCCAAATGAACAAGTCAGTTCTCTAGATAGTGGTTAAAAGAGATGAGCAACGGAGGACGGAAAAGGCGAGAATTTATATAGTAATTTGTGTATATGACTTGAATAACTACCTACATAATATAACGTAGCTGAGGCGGGAGAGCGATGGAGAGTGGTAAGCAGACGACGCCCTCCGCGATGGAGCTTTAATTAAAATTACGTACGTTTGCCCCTCGGAACGTGCATACGTTACTCTCTCGCCTTCTCTTTGCTTCTATTTTATATTTTTATGAGCTTTTCATTAAGGACACGTATGTATACGTGCGTGTGTCTGAGCATGCCACTTGTGCCGTATGCAGCGTATTCTCGGAGGAGCAGAGAATGTCTTTGAAAGAGTAACCTTAACGATGGCTTAAATTGGTCCTTTTTCTTCCCTTCTCCGTCCTTTGGCGAATCCTCATTTGCGGAATTCGTATGAAGGAATTTCTATCGCGCACTTGTGGGTCGTCGATTGCCGCAAATAACGAATCATCCTTATAGACACAATGCGAGCTTGTTGTAATAAGCACCTTTTTTACGCGGAATGCATGGGGCCGTGATAAATGAGCGAAGGACGTAGAAAGGAATGACAAGAGGGAAATTGGGAAATTATTCGCACTTGTGTAATGTGAAGGAGTGCAGTTCCCGAGTGCTTGAGGGGAAATTACGAGACGAGATCGTACGTGGAATATCTTTTCACTGCACGGAGAGAAAGTATGTGTGTATCTCCATACAAGGACGCAAATATTTTCCCTCCCGTTTAGAGAAGACTTTCTCCGTAACGTGATTTAGAAACTTTATTTGAATGAGCATAAAGTTCAATCTTTTGATTTTTTTTTATATGGTTAGTTTGTTAATTGATATCAATCGTTTATATTTTTTACATAAAAGACAAGTTAGTTGCTTACAAATTCAAAATCGCTAAAACTTCTTGTCGACATAATTGTTTAACGATCGTGATGTCACGAGACAGTCTTGATTGCCCTCTGGCTAATTCTCTCATCGAGACAATGACACATCTACAATGAATATTCAACGTGTCTGTAAATTCACTGGTTTGTGCTGCATATGCATTATCAAGATTTGGTAGACAGTAATAATTGACATGTCCGCGAGACTTGGAAGCCGTTGAAATCGCAGAATATAAAACGATCAATTGGCGCTTGAAATATGTCAGATCAATTCGAGATTTTCGTAAGAAATTGATAGAATAGGACATTTATCAAGATAAAAACTTCTAGTGCTACTATTTTTAAAATATTTTAATGATAGATTCTTTAATAAAAAAAAGTATGGCACAACGTCCAAATGTTTCGATACGATTATAGAAACTAAGCGAGTTATAGAAAGTAAGCAACTTTAATTTTATTCGTTTTTTCCCGAATACAAGTGAGCGACTTTCGTAATATTTTAAAATATATATATATATAAACACATATATATGAAATTCATACGTATGAATGGACGATATCGGAGCATGGGAAAGAAGAGGGATTGCGAGGTAGTAATCTATCGGCGTGCTGATAGGTTTGTTAAAGGGCTCCGTCACGGCTGAACGGCCGCGTACTTTACGCCGCTTGCGGAACGTCTATGGTCAGACCGCATGCGGGATGGGAACCGGCGGCGACGGAGGGGGTGGAGATCGTCTCGAGGACGGCGAGGTCGCCTTTCGGCTTACCGGTGACCGGGATCGCGACAGGGACGAGAAGTCTCTCAGCATAATGAGTCCTTTCGACGAGCAGGAGGAATGGGCGAAAATCTCGGAGATTATGGCGTCATTCGGAACTGGTCTTGTACGAGAGTCGGTGTTCGTCAGCGAGCTCGAGAAAGAATTCCAAACGAGGCTAGGTAATCTTATCACCATGCACGCTCTGCTTTCGATTTTGTCAGCAAAGGCATTGATCTTGAACGATTTCTCGGTCTAAACATTCATGTAACGTGTAGTGATACTCATGTATTTTTCTCGAGGAATTATTCAAAATTATTTTATTCTATTTCTTACATAACTGAAATATGCTTCCTTGCACACAACTCGCACACATTTTAACATATCTTTAAATGCGATTGATTTGAGATTATTGTCACGATAAAGTTACAAAGAAATTATCTTCATTTCCTGTATCTTAGGTTTAAGTTCAGACAGCGGCAGTCCCATCGCTTCCACAACTGTGGGTCAATGGTTGTCCAGCTTAGGTTTCGCGGATTACGAGTCTCTCTTTATTAATTATGGTTTCGACGATCTCGAGTTCATAGTGAGTATATAGAGTTACAGACGCATTTCACGCATTGTGCGATTGCGATCGAAAGACATGTGGAAAATTGTTTAATTGCGCGCGATTGCAGAACGGGGTGTTGGACGAGTCGGATTTATGCGACTTGGGGATCAGCAGTGATCAGGAACGGGCTGTGATCATGGACGCGGTCGGTTTGCTGAACAAACGAGTGGAAAAGCGTAGCGGCGGTCACGGCCAATCGGTGGAGGAGTGGTTAAAGACCATTCACATGGAAAATTATGCGGAGACATTCAGGAAGCATCTGTACACCGACATGGACAGGGTCAAACGGATCTGGGAGGTCGAACTGGCAGCAGTCCTTGAGATCCAGAAGCCGGCACATCGCAAACGCATCCTTGCATCCGTAAGCGGTCCGAATAATGTACGCGTACAAACTCGTAACGGCACGGGAGCGAACTTGGAAGACTTGAATAAAGACCTCAACACACTGGTAAGTGACAGATTAATTTGTTTCGCAATAAGAGTATCGTGAATGTAAAATTAATTCCTTTTTCTGTAAATAAAACATTTTTCAAAAAATATTCTGTGCTCCTTTGAGACAAGCTTGAGGTTGCTACACGCACCTTCTACACAAGTATAGGAATCGGCACAAATTATAAAATTACGAAAAGTTAAGTACGCTTATTCATTTGAATATCAAGAGATAACAGATTAAAAATATATATGGTGCGCAGAAAATGAATTTTTTCGCCATCGATAAATTAAGTAACAAAATTCATCGTTTTGCGAATCGATACATTGACAGGATCGGTTGAACGAAGATAATACGTTCAACGGGGGTGTCTGACAAGAGCGCACACTTCACCGGTGAGGGTAGGATACAACGAGAGTCGAGAGGGAGTGGTGATGTAGCAAGCTCGATCGCTTTCGCTCGATCGCATCATAATGTAAATATCGCGGCTAATTGGAAGCTCGGTATTGTGGTGCATGCATATACATGTGTTTTCTCTGAGATGATCGTTTGAGTGTCTCTCGATGCTTTTTGTTTAGGTGTCTTCATCATGTCAGGCTTCGATAAGTACATCTCACTGTTCACTCGCATCTCCCCCACTCGTATTCTCTTAATTAGCTCATTAAATCCCGTAAACGTGTCCGGCGACTGGATTCGTTCGGCTCACATCATCCATGCACTCGATAATCCCGACAAATTGGTCTTTCTGCCTTTTCAGCCGGTCTCTTTCTCTCGTGATTTTTCGCAGCTATCGAACCCGACGAACCATAGTTTGACTCCGGCACTCTTGTTGGTAACGCCCGCGGATTTTCGTAGTCCATACGCTCTCCGAACATTCGAATTTCACATGTTTTCACTCTCTCTCTTTCTCTATCACTCTCGCACTTTTTTCATTTCACCTCCCTTTCGTTCGAGTCTTCTGCAATTTGTCGCAATAGCAACACCCGGAATTATATGCAGAAGCCAGATGGAGCGATTCGGGTTGTAATCCGAATTCGAGTGTTGCACCCGCCCGACTCGAATCCAATTTGTTTGCAATAGCTGAAATATCGCGACTATCGACGCTACATGATACAGCATTTTGGCACAGCCGGTAAAAGGTTTCTTTCTGGTGTAACAGTTTACACAATGAGTTTACGAAGGTAATTACACGTTGCACAAAGGAAACTCGGGACGAATTCGACTTGACAATATGCTGCATAAAAG
This sequence comes from Crematogaster levior, assembly GCA_901521435.1. Lineage (NCBI taxonomy): Eukaryota > Metazoa > Arthropoda > Insecta > Hymenoptera > Formicidae > Crematogaster > Crematogaster levior. The sequence goes on from CABEGB010000736.1 coordinate 1,110,592, forward strand.
TTGGATAGCACAATATTTTTTTCCTTTTTTTTCACATTGCACATAGTCTAGCGTTTCGTTAAAGCCGGTTGGTCCAGCAGATTCTTGTCATGATAAAGCTATAAAAAAATATCTGCCAGAGAAATTGCAATCTCGGGGCAGACATGACAGTCTCATTCGGAATTGCACGAAAATTGGTATTTATGTAAGAGGGAATGTAAAAATTCTGCTTTGGTATGCAATTTTTTGCAATAATTGCACGAGAGATGTTAAAATCAAACAATTTGAATATTTTCCACAATAATCACAAAATTGTCGAAACATATTTGCACTTTTAAATGACACAGACGAAAATTTATCATTATCTGTTACATACATACAGTTATTGCGTCGCAATTCATATTTAAAGCACCAAAAATTACGTGTTTTGCGAACAAACAATCTAAACCACACATCAGTTCCCGACGAATCCGGGATCGCCGGCCGGATGATCCGTTTGAGTGAATTCGAGGGGCGGTTTTCAAATCTAGTTGCGCGATGTTATTTCCGTAGAAGACGAACATACAGCAATTGAAGGAGGAGATACGGGAGAAATTGCCGGAAGCAACGGCGGAGGGTAACGGAGGCACGTCGATAACCAGCGGCACGAATTCGACGACCACGGGCACATTAAGGCACCGCAAAAACAGGCCGGCGCCTCAACCACCCCAGCGACCCAGTTCGCATAATGGGGCGATTTCGGCGCCGGAACAGCTCGAAATCCGGGCTCCGTCCGAGCTGCTCTTCGGAGTGCCCTCCACTCTCAAGACACAATGGAGGCATCAACCGAAGACTCTGGTCACCAGTTGTGTCACGTACGTCGCTAACGTAAGTGTCTCCTTTTCTATCATCGTGTATTTCCAAAAAAAAAACATTTCACTATTTATTTTCTAAATATGGGTGGCAATCTTCCGATACCAGATCAATCATTAAAACTGAAAATTTGAATGGCAAATTTTTTCCCGCAACTATTGCATATGAGAAACGATACGAAGAACGATTAAACTTTTTGTCGTTTGTATAGTTTAATGTATGAAACTGTGGATTGTGCATGCAAAATGTTTTAAAGGATATTGTTAAATTATTATCAACGTTTTTTTTAAACAAATAAGTTTACATATAAATACAATATAAAATTTTATCTATCTTTATATTCGGTTGAACTTGATTATTATCTTATTCTGTTAATTATGATACACGTTAAATCATGACGAGTGAATTATACTCGTTAAATCGCTTCAAGGCCGACTGTGATTACAGTTAATTCATAGAATGTGGTAATAGGCTTCGTGCAGAAAATTGTGCTGTCTATTAATTCCGCGGAATATTCCGACTCAAGAGAAAATCCATTTACATTCGGAATTATATTCAGAATATTTAAATAGTAATTTCAGAACTCTCGATGTTCTGTGATTCTTCTAATATTTAAAAACTTCGTCTAAATTGTTTGTTGTCGATTCTTAGAAAAAGCTCTTTTTGTTTATAAATAATATAGTATCTGGGCTCCACCGTCGTCAAGGAATTACGCGGCACCGAGTCGACGAAAAAGTCGATACAGAAGCTGAAGAAGACCTTTCGAGAACCTAGAATCACCCCTGACATTATGCTGGCAATCTCTTATCGTGGCGTTCGTTTTCTCAACACGTTAACTAATGTAAGGCTTTTTTTTGTCATAACAAACATTTTATAAAATGTGTAAGATGAAAATATAGAAAAGAATGTTCTTTACGACTGATACCATAGGAACCAATTTGCGAGCACGAGATCCGTAACATTCATTGCGCCTGCCAAGATGCCGACGACCTTACTCACTTCGCGTATATCACAAAGGACCACGCCAGTCGCACGCACTTTTGTCATGTATTTTGCGTGCCAACAATGGTAAATATCTATTTTATCTTGGAGAAACTAAGGGAGACAAATTGCCCAAGCTTCTTGCACATCCTTTTGCATCACATATAATTTTCTACGATTTTATTTGACGCTCGGACGTACGAAGCTCCGTCATTCCGTTACAGGATCAAGCTACAGAGGTCATTTTGACTCTGGGTCAGGCTTTCGAGGTAGCTTATCAAATGGCATTGAAGGATAAACTCGGTGGTCATGCTATTCGATCCCAATCTGCCAATCAACTAACAACACTTGCTGGATCGTCAAAATCAACGCCCGCCAAAATGTCCGTGTCTCCCGATTCCGCGTCCGATTTCACCAGCCGGGACACGGATCATACAGTGACTCTCAATTCTACATCGTGCGCGAATCCCAAGTTGAAATCGAGATCAAAATCCACACCCAACCCAAATCTCCATACAATTAATCCAAATTCGACTCAGGACAGTAACTCCAACTCCAGTTCCAGCTCGACGACGACGACGACCACTGCGAACTGCAATCTCAGCTCGAATTCCGCCTCGACCCCTAGCGCGAACTCGGTCACCAGCTCTAACTTGAACAGCACCGCTAATCAGACCACTAAGCCTCTGGTAACCCACGGCCGTTCTCATTCCGTCAATGACATCAAGGTAAACGGTAATCAATTGAAGTTAGCACCAGCGCCGGTAGACGACATCGGTATCGGGGTGAAGGACATGAAGCCAGGTTCCAGAGCTCCGATCGCGCTCTCTGAGGAGCTGTAAACTGTATCTTGAGTCAAAATGCATGATATCGTGATACATGATTATGTAGCGTTTGATATGATGGAAACGCGTCGCCTTCGTATCGATACGAATAACAGAACTCTTTTCTCTAGCACCTCTTCTAGTTCATAGACATGACTGTTAACGATTTTCCAATCTTTCAATTTAGGAACATATTTAATGGTATTTACAATGAACGTGGGATGGCAATATTTCGTTATTACTCGCTAAAATTTGCAAGAATTAAGCAAAGCATTAAATATTAGACGCGTCTTTCGCAATTTTAAGATTAATACCGATTGCAAAAATGCGAACGATATATTCTCTCGATTGATTAACGATTAATCGGGATTACGCGATTACTATAACTAGCACAGTTCCTTGACGCGCAAGAAGGAACGAATGTCTTTTATTACATCTTTTTATGGATTTGATCATTATGCCAATGGCGTACGTATTTTCACTCGTATATATACATTCACCGCCGGAAGACAGGAGCTTTTATGGGATTCAGCTATTATGGAATGACGAATACTATATGTATGACCTCGAGAACGACGAAGGTAAGTGACATCGTCGTTCCACGTCCTTCAGATTGACATTCGACTGATTTTACAATAATGACGCTGTGATCTTGATCTTGAATGCCATGAGAGATGCGCAAGTTGGTCAAGATGATTTATCGACAAGCACGCGATCGTTCACTGCGCGCACTTCCGGCGGACAATGAAATGCATTAGATCTTTCTTCCTTAGGACGCGTCATTAAAGTAAGCAGTATTATTACGTCATTAACGATAACAAGAGTGAGCATAAACACGCTCACCACGATATTATTTTAGCGGGGTGTAAAATCGCTACGATAATGTTGGATGTGCAATTCTCAATGTGCAGCTTTAATCTATCGCGAATAGGCTCGGAAGTTTCGATTTTCGATGTACGTGTCGGGCGTTATTTGTCTTGAAAATGTTATTTGTGGTATAGAACACGTTGACATTCGCCATCGGATCACGGGAAAGAAAAGGACGCGAAAAAAAGTGTGACGCGCTAATAAGCGCATCAATGCTCAATACTGATCCCTCGTAAAAGTTAACGGCGACCAACGAATCCGTTCCGTGCTCTTTCCCTCCCCACCCCCTCCGTGCTCTCTTCGTGATTTCTCATTCCCAAGTTCCGATTTCGAGTTGCCACCGTTTCCTCGACATTTTATTCTCCAAGACTGAGAGTCCTTATCTCGTTTTATATTTCACGATTTTAGTATAATGTAACTAGAAAAAGAAACTAGATTGAAAAAGAAGGATTTTAATATATTTACCCGGCGAGAATCTCGCGGACAGAAAATATATGCGAACGTAGCATCGAATGTCTATCGAATTTTATGTGATACTCGAATGCTACCCGTTGAGAAGCAGAAAGTAAGAAAAACATGCGACGCTTTCAAATGTGTCACGATTGCTCGTAATCGCAGATTTACATCCGCTATACATTTCTAATTAAGAAAAAGCATTGTCAAATGTCTTTTTCTTCTCCGTCTATGATGTGACTAAAAATATGATACAGAGAGAATAGAAGTTGATCGGATCACATGAATCCGACGTCATGGCATTATATTGATAACAACGCGCGTAACGTGGATATTGCTCCATTTTCACTACGTGCGGGCCTAAAGGACCTGAGGTAGCTATCTTGCAAAACTACCTGCTTAACGATATATATCTATCTCGTACAATCGACGTATAAAGGAAAGAAGAAACTTTATGTAGACTTAGACACATCCTCTTCGTATATTCTCTCTAAACCAAAGAAGTATAAATATAAATATGTATGCACACATACATAAACACACACACACACACATACGTGTATGCGAAAAGACAAAGAATTATAATAATAGAATTTATCGAGCCATCGCGAGAGAAGAAAAACCGACCAACTGCCAAAACAATACCATCATCACCACGATAGCAGTACGCACACTTTGTATTTATCGCATTTACAACGTATTATAGTTCATTATACATTAACGATTATAAGATATCACAACAGCCATGGACACTGACGGTGGAATTTCCTTCATCGCGAAATGTAACTAAAAGTATTCTACGCGTTTGATGTATTCATGTTTAGCAACTATGTTAGTGAGTAGTATCGGTAGGAAGCATGTTCTATCGACAGGTATCGTCGACGTATCACTTAACGATATATAGAAACGTGGAGGAGAAGCAGGTACGTAGCACGTAGAAAATAATAGTTTTCAACACTGATGACCGCACGATAGTTTTCTCACAGCAGAGAGCAAATTCCAATTCGATTTGCTCGCTTGCGAATTCGTGCAACAGAAACGCGCAAGCAATTGAAAATAGTGCCAATGCGTAAGCCCATCGTGCACATTCTCAATTCGATCTCGCTGTTTGTCTTTCAGGAAAATACATCAGGAAACAGAGAACAATAACTTCCCTTTTCCATTTTTCGATATAATACTTATACACTTACATATATGACTGACAAACGCACATTTCTAATTACGAGGAGTAAACCACCGGCCAATATTAATAAAAGGAAATATTAATAAAAATTAAAAATCTGTCACCTAACACACTTGGATATTACAAAATTAATATATTAATAAATTAATATTGTGTTCGTATATTTGGATGGTGATTTACCTCTCGTATCGTCCTTTTTTTATATAAACGTAATTATATCTGTCTGGAAGACAAGCTCGTTGAGACACTGAGATCAATATTGATCACGATGGGGGAATTTTAAAAAATATAAAACGCAAATAGCACAAAAAGATTCACGGACCAAGCAAAAACAGGTGAAAACATTTTGCTCGTTATGGATTGCTGTTGGGATATTGGAATTGGGGACAGTGCCTCGTCACTGTGCTTTTTCACAAAGGTATGGAGTTTAACCTTGTACACGTTGGTACCGCGATAATAGCGTAAGATTTATGCTGTCGATATTATATACAATTTTTAGAATATGTGTACATATATACATTGTATATATAGAAATTACACGGACCACCGCGAATCAGTTTCTTCCATTGATATACCAAAGAGATTGTAAGTGATCCTTTATAATTGTGATTTGTATATTTAATGATTACTATAGCATAGCGATTTTTCTTTAATATAATTCGTTATTAGAAATAATGAATAAAAATCTATTATGATTTATATTAAAGTTATGTTTAATAATTGCACAATTGTATAATGTTGCATAATTTTAGCGGAATTAACGCTAGAATTATTAACAGTATCGCTATTTTTTTTCAAGTTCATTAATTTTGTATGGACGTGGTGTTGTGTGTAATTATATAATCGAATATATTTATCGTATGCACATCAATCCTATAAACGTGAGAGTTTCGTTTGCTTTACTCCAATTAAATTTGCATAGCAAATGCGTTTTGACATCGTTTGTCGTTGGTTAACTCCACAAAGGTCTTGGTAACAGTGCAATTTGCTAATATGTATTTATGTCCCCTTGAATAGAGCTTTAGATAAATAAATAGCATCGTAAGAGAGAACGATATTCTAAAATTATATCACGACATCATAATTTATGAACTTATTATTTCTGTATATTTTTTTGTTACTATTCATTGAAGGCTGGCAATAAAACATGATTTTTTTGTTATACCATTGTTATTTTATGTGTAATAAGGTCGACCATTCAAAAATATGGATTATACAATACAGATTTTGACACTAACGGTTTAAGTACATGCGTAAATGCGAATCGCTGTAAACTGATTCCGGTGGTAGCGTATCCGTAGTTCTTTGTATGGTAAATAGAAAAAAAAATCTGTGTACAGTTGTCGATATTACCTTCGTTCCGGCCGCGAGCGCGAATTCGTGCGCTTTTAAGGCCGTAGTTGGATGCATTTCGCGGATCGTTACACGTGAAATGCAACTGTTCCTGATTTTCGCGCAAGCAAGGATATTAAAGCCGGGAGTTAATATTTCGGAGCACGAACTTCTGTACTTTTTAATATACGAACTCTCTATACGAGTTGATCTCTAGTCCTGGAAAGTTATTAATTCCGAAAAATGATATTTCCCGGTATTAATCCGCGTACCTGCGCTAGTTGAGGGCTCGTGAAGCGAGATGAATGTGTGGAGTAATGCGCGCACAAAGATGCGCGCGAAAAGAGAGGCATTCCTCGAGACAGATACATGTTTTTACGTGCGAATAAACGCTAACTTTCTTTCAGTCGCTCTTCACCCGTGTAATGTGGCTAGCTGAACATTGCAATTCGTAGTTGACGGCATGTTATAACGGGAGAATGAGCAGTTAATTATTAACTTAGGTAATTGCAAACATATGTACTCTCCTTTCTGTATCGAACGCGTCGAATTTCAATATAGGATAATTTCAATATAAGGATTGAAACCAGGTATAATTTCAGCGAGTTCATATTTTTACGTAATCCCTGATGCCGTCACTTTGGAAAGCTACGTTTCATCAGTTTCGCTTCACTCCTAGCAATATATCGATTCTATACTTCTATACTTTTCAATGTATAAAACATAAATTGAAAGGCGGAGAATCTAGCACTATTAAGAATCGTATTTGTATCTTCATTAATGTAACGTACTATTCGTTAGCTGGTTAGGTATCTCACAACTATTTTCGTCGATTCTAATTCAAATCATGATCACTCATACGTTTTGAGTTTCGATTTCAAATTCATCGATATCGAATCTGAGACTCAAAAAAATGTGCACGTAGATTCGTCTTGAGTGTGATTATCATTTTTGCAACGAGGCTGGCAGCGGGTGCCAAATTAAATATTTTTCACTGCCGAAATAAATAATTGTACTTTTAATAATTGTTACGTTTCAACTCTTCGTGCAATAATAATTTAGTCAACTACAACGATCATACTAATTTTAAATTTGTAATTTTAAATCTATGAGAAAAATATCTGTCACTTGCGTAAGACAAAAGCATGATCTATCTATCTGTAATCACTTAAATCGTTACACGTATACATTGGAACGACTTTTTATTAGCGCCATTCTCTATTGTAGTACTAAGCTATACTGTGTACATTTCTGATCTCTTTGATAGAAATTCTCTCGTTAAAGAAGTCAAGTGTGTTGCGACGATTTGTATCTTCTAAGTACATTCAAGATTGCATTAAAGGAATGCCGAGATAGTAATTGAATCCTGTCGAAAGTAGGAATAATTGGGCCAGAAGAACAAAATGTGGAAAATGAATCTTCTACGTATATACATATACTACGCATATGTAGAAGTGTATATAGCGAAAATAAATGTAAAATAAGCGAACCAGAAGCGATTTAAAAGTTGAAATGTCACGGCGCGAAACGCCGTGATCGTTGGAACGGAAGAGTAGACGAATCTGGTATCGAATGGTCATGCTTTTTCGAATGTAGCGCGAATGAGGTATTCAAAAAAAAAAAAAAAAAAAATTGGATATGACTCTTTTTCTGTCCCACACACAGCGATATTCCCATAAATATTAGTTCAAGTTAACTGAAATTTAAACGATTTCTCTATGTTTGGGGCACAAGATCAAAGAACCAGTTAAATTTCAGTCCTTTTAACTCACTTATCTCAATTAAATCATTTTTATGGGAACAATCCGTATTGTAGTGCGCAATCTGTCAACATGTGTGTATACGGAGTGTTCATCGAACCTCACGAGTAGTTGTAATACTTGCGCGAAAGGGTTGATAAATAGTCGATAATTATATGGATATATCTGTTAGAAAATAGAGACAGCGAAAATCATTACATTCGTCACGCCATGTGCTGTTAAAGGAAACAATAACGTTTTCCATGAGTCACCTGTTTATCATTACGCAACAGCATTCGACAGCATTTGTGGCGCAATCATCATTTGCGGATTCAGATTTTGGCAATAACGCGAGCGTGTGAGCTTACGCTAAATACTTTTACAAGAAACGATGTAATTGCAATCACCGCTCAATTGCATTTATGTCACTTCGCTAAAGCAGTGGATTCGTAGTAGTAGCGATAGATTTTTCTCGGGAATAATTCGCTACCGTCTAGAAACAAGACGAAATTCTACACTATTTCTATACCATGGGGAACATCATTATCGTGGTTTTACAGCACGCTGCGATTAGCAGAGGAAGGTGGGAGTGTGTGATAAAATGAGAATTTACGAAAAATGTTAAAACATAATTTCTATATTTATATAAGTATCAACATCTAGCATATACATATAATTTGTATTTTTGTCACGGAGAAACGCGCAGATAAAATTTTAAACACCTAATGCCACAGAAATATATACGACTGGAGCATTCCTACCTTCCCCTTCATAACAGGTGTCAAAGCGCTAACAATGATCGATCTTGCAATATTTACGAGTCTATGATGTGACAGGGAATAGGGGATAGATCGTTGCGTATTCTGAAGATTCGCCGTGGAACAATAAAGAGAAGATTGTATTCGCTAATCGTAGGACCGTGCGATATGCGAAGCCGACATGATGTCGGTTCTCCTCGACGTCGGTTCTCCTCGACGTCGGTTCTCCTCGACGTCGGTGCTCCTTGACGTCGAGCCCGACGAAGTCGCAGACTCTCAGACATTGGCGGACAAGGGTGAATAGGATATTCGGCGGGAAAACTTCGCGCTATGAATATTTATGTATGATTTACGATCTCGCGCACTCGAGAAGTCCGGCGAGTCGGCGACGAGTCGAGGACATGGGATTTGTGCGGTCGAGTGTAAGTACGTCAGATATATATAGAGAGAGAACGAGAATGAAAGCGAAAGAGAGGAAGAAAGACACACGGACGGTCGGTGTCTTGAAATCAAAAGAGACAAATCCGTATGGAAACTGTTGCCGAGAATGCCATATAATAAATGCGCTATTTTATATCGAGCAGCCTGATTAAACGCAAACTGCCCCTCCCCCCTACGTTCTTGTATACATTATATTTATTATTGTTCATGTTTACTAGAATGATATATATATGAGACAGAGAGATTATTCCCTGGATATCTATAACGCCTTGAAGAAAATAAACAAATACTTTGCGGGACATGGTTGTGTCTTCTTTTGAGCCTAAACCAGCTTTTCTCCTAATTGAAATTTCCCTATTTTAAATCTGATTAAGTCAATTTTGATCTATTCGATTACTCCATTGTCTTTTATTAAATTTATGTGCTGTATTAAGAAAATTCATTTATGATTCTTGTGCTAATGAACACAGAACGACGTTTGTTCTTTAAAGAACATAGTCGCACTATGCGCGACCCTAATTTCTTCCGAATGAAATTGGCATTGTTAGTCGCCGAATCGATAATACAGCTTGTACTTTGTATAATTTCTTCCTTCCTTTTCCGACGGCACCGGTCCGCAAGGTAAGCAGGCAGTTCGGTAAAGATGCTAATTAACCAAGTTTCACAGTCTTAACAAAGTTTTTCGATTAGCCAGTAAATTGTTATACGATGCGGGCCTCTCTTGCCTCGTGGCGGCGAGCAGGCTTGCCTATTATCTTCCCAAACAAACCTAAAATCGTACCGGTGAAACGCAGCAAAATAATAGGAAGCCCGGAAGTTTCGTCGTTAAAATTTGTCGAGAAAGTGCTGAGAATCAATTGGCAAGCCGGCTACGTCTTCAGAAAGTTAGTCCGCATAAGTCTTGACACCTGAGACAGCAGAACTTCCCGTGGCTTTCATTGGGAATGTAATTACAAATCGCGGAGTAAAAACAAAACTCTGAATTTTCTTAAGCTACAACAATTGCACCAAACTCAATTTCTAGAAATATTATTTTATGATATTTAATACATTAAAATATTTTATAATATTTTATATACATATTGAAATATTATTATTGAAGTAGTAAAATATATAAGATATGCAAAAATCTTAGAAAATTTTATCTAAAAATTGTGGAAATATTTGATACGAGAAAAAACGAAAAAGAGAGAATTCTGAAAGGAAAAGAAGAAAAAATTCTCGGAGTATTTCCTCAAGAATATTTTCATGTCATTATCGCGCAATATAAAGAAAAAGGAGTTCGTATAGTCAAAATAAAGACTCACGGCGATATAATTTGCGGGATTTCGGTTTGACAAATCGTTTTCGTAACGAACCCAGTGATATTATGGCGCGCGTTCCACATCCTTGACTTTCGTCCCGCTTATCACCGCGATCTGACACGTCTCTTCAGCTGTCGGAACCACCCCCGCGCTTTCAAGCAAGCAGCACCCCTAGCTACGGGGCGGAACAAAAGAAATAAACGAACACGCGGTGTGTGCGTGACGTTGTTATATGTATACGCAGGTGCGTGCAAACAAGCGCATGACGGCTTCGATGAGCAACTCGGTCGGGGGAATCCCGAAAATCCTGGATCCGCGAAGGACGTGCCTGGTAAGAGCAAATCGTCGATTTCGGTGACGAGACCGCGCTCTGCTCCGTCGACAGGCCTATTCTTTCGACAAATCGTGACTTTCTCCCTCTTTTGCTCCCATATCTTTGCTCCTTCCTTCCTGAGAGCGATCCAATTTCAAGAAAATGCCATCGCCTCGCTGTTATATCAATCAAATTTCACCATCTCGACTACAATGGTATTGAATCCTTGGATTTTCAATGAGAATCATCAATCAGAATTATCAATTAAGATCAATTAGAAATTTTGTTTTAATTGTCCAAATCATATATATTTTATATTTTTCTTTTAAGGTATTTTAAGATTCTTTAAGATATTACATTATATCACTATATATTATCTTACGTGAAGGAGCATATATAAATGTAATTCCAGTCATTCCATATCAGATCCAAAGATATTTAATAATAGTGTTAGAACGGTTTGATAGAATCAACAGATCGATAAAATCAATCTTGCAATCCACCACTACTAAAGTGTTCAATAATCACAATATATTTAGTATAAATATTAACGCATTAATTTTTCCTGCGTGATAAAGTTCAAGAGTTGTCGGGCATATTTGTTTGACGTGAAAAAATGTCGACGCTTACGAACGTGTCACACGAGTCACTGCCCCGAAAGTTTCCCGAAAGACGAGAACGGAAAGCAGAACGGAGAGTCTGGGCGAGACGGGAGCGTGGACTGTGCAAATTAATTAACGCGCCCGTCGCGGCCTTGCCCGACCCGTTTGCTTCGATGGAGCGTAAAAAGGTCATCGGGTACGAGTTATATGTCAATCCTTACGGGTCCGCGGCAAGGCGTAATATACGCAGTGGCGGCGGATAAAACGAATGGGGTCCTCGACAGTGGCGCGAGTGCTGCGATACGTTATCTGCTGCGAGAGGGGCTCGGGCCCCTCTATCCGCCAGCCGTGGTGGTCCCAGGTCAACGCGAGGGAGATATATCCAGGAGGTCAGATAAATTTGCCCCGGATTACGCGCCCGTCACTTTCATATTCATTGAAATACTTCACTCGAACGAGCGATCGTATTTTTCCTATCGGGCCGGCGCTCTCGATCTCTCGCTTTCTTCTCGTTTATTTCGCCCGCCGACGGAACAGCTATTCGCCGATAAGAGAAAAACGCGTACATTGATACGCAAACGATAGAGAATGAGCGTAATGTCAGAATTGAAAATAATTACTCACGTCAGCATCTTTTAATTAATCACAGCTACTCCGAAAATATTAATTGCGTCAGTATCTTTTAATTAATCGCTACTCCGTTTAAATGTGCAAAGATAGTCAATTACACATAGTCCTTATGTGTTGTCCATTTTCTATGATTGATAATAAATTGCTAACATACCATATACATTAGATAAATATATTCAGCAGGAGGTAAAAAGGCAGGTGCGTTTTACCAATGCTTGCGATCAAGACGGAAGTCTGTAATAATAGACTGTTGTAACGTTCAAAACCTCATCAAAAGTTACTTCGTACAAATCTCTATTTTAGTCGCAAGTTTCCGGAGGCAATACTATTCAGTCTCTGTGACAATATTTATACAAGATACATCGTTTCTTTGCGGCTACCTCTATGAAATCCTATATTCGATTTTGGAATTGCCATTTTACAAAGCTTTCGAAAGAATAGATTTTCCCAACATCATTGTCATGGTGGAATCTTATGGTGGTTAAAGAATTATTATGTCACGTACGTAAATACGATGAAAAAAGCAATTATGCACCGGAGTAACTGAGCATCATCCCGAGCGTGACGAATGCTTGTGACAAATTCCGAGACAAACGATACGCGGCCAGATTTGTTACGTGTCACCGCGATGAATCGGCATTGTGTCGTGCTGCCACGTGGCCGAAAAAAAGACCGAATTATGTTTTTCATCGTGCACACGTAAGAAAAAAGAAGGGGAGATAGAGAGGAGAGTGGAAGATGACCTTACTCGAACGAGATTGTCGAGATGCAGGGGAGGGTGTTCGGCGAGAAAACATCCGCCGGGATCTACGGGATCGGCAAAGAGTAGTCCTCGACGACGAGGACACTCGGGGACGCGCCTGCACAGAAACGTCAGTCAGGCTTAGGACGGGATCTAGATGTTATCTAAGAGACGCGGCACACGGTTGTGCACACACGGGGACACGACGCGTCGCAACGCACACACGACACACGAGTACACGGATGTATGAACATACACACACGCACACACACACACACATGCACGGTACGTATATACCGTTAACTAATTATTTCGCATCTCAATCGAAAGAACGCGTCGAAGCTGCGCTCGACTTTCGACCGCGTGCGAATCGAATGGGCCTGGGCGAGTCCGATCAGTCTTCCGCGCCGTTGCCCACGATGAAAGTAAATCTTCCGGGATAACGGTGACCCGCGACCTGGACGACGGGGCTAAAGGCGCGCCTCCGGGTAAGTAATTGGATTTCACGGTGAAAAATAGCTGGATTCTTTACCGCCGATATTTCATTATTAAAATGGAATTATAGCGAGCACTTTATTTCTTCTGCGCAACAGAATCGTTCCTGGGTAAATTGTGTGTGCTATCTTGTAAACTGCTTAGAATCACGAGTATGCGGGAATCCTCGTAGTACTTGGATTAAATGAGATATTACTCGCCTCAATATTTGTCAATTTCTCATTTATATTATATATGAAAAAAGATTAATATAAATTAAGATAAAAGTTTTATTAATCTCATTATTATAGTATCGAATTTACCTTTATTATCATATATTTAAAAATATGAGGTCTAATCTTGCGTGTATAATTTGTGCCGTGATTGGAAAATGTGCATATATCAAATTAAAATATTGTCTATTAAAGTTTCTTGACAACGAAAAGATTAATAATAAAATCATAATGTATACCTTTCAATAAAATTCAAATATTAATTTTAATTTAACTGAAACATCGATGTTTGATACTAACAGCACTAATATGTACAATGTTCGGTGATGGATTTAGCATCGCTTTGCCATTTAGTTTGCACGTATTAGCTATCCGTATCATAGAGGTCCCCGGAGAGTGGTTGCTGACCTTGTTTTCATTAATGAAGCAATATAGGCAAGCGATTACTCAACGATGTGAAAACGCGTTACAAACGTTCTAATAACGCTTTATGAATCTGATTATGATTACTTGATCATTGAGATTAATTCCTGAAATAATATTAACTATGTAATTACTTAGTAGCTAATAGCTAGTATTACTAATATTGTTTTTCAGGTATATGTTCTAAATTACTATTTCGTAAAATTTCTCTAATATTTGAGAAGCAAACAATTATCGAATCGAATTTTTAATACACACATTTTTACATATTATTTATTAGTCATACAAATGGAACAAGACAATGACCTTTTCCTCTGTTATTTTAGCTGTGTATCTAATGCACGTTAAAGCAGTCATCATCACCGCCGGTATTGACACTCGCCGTTAGGCTTGACGCAGGAATTGCGCTTTCCGTGTTGCGGCCACCTGCATACACCATATTGGCAGTTCCTCTCCGTTTCGCTTCTCGTTTCAGCTTCCCTTTGGCAATTCACCGCGCTGTCTCGCAACGGCCGATACTGAGATGAAGAGACCGACAGTGAGACGAGGAGGGAGGAAGAGAGAGGGAAAGAGAGAGAGAAACAGAGAGGAAGCTCCCGGGTATCTATCGGATAATTAGCCGGTGATTACGTGGCAGTCATTTGGGCGGATATCAGTGCCCTCGACCTCATCCCTCGGTCTCATACCCTCAGGGAAGAGGGTGGATGCCGAGTTGTATCAGTCAACCTGTACTGTTCTTGTATGTATGTCTCTGTATGGCTCTCTTCTTTTTCTATTTTTTTCTTTTGTTACTCTCTTGATTCTCGATTTTATCTTTTTACTTTCTTCACCTTCACTCCCTTTTCTTCCCTACATTTTAATTCTCTCTCGCACTCTATTTTTCCTTTCTCTTCTCCCCCCGTTTCTCTCTATTTCCATTTCATTTTCATCATGCTCTCTCTCAATCGCATCGCATCGGTGGTGGACCACCCTCGCCCACACTTCCTGCATCTCGTTACTGACGCCCGATGCACCGCTGGCGCTTGCATTATAGTTCGTGGTTTCGGGTGTGCGTTTGTATATGCCCACATGCATAGGTACACGTGGAGAGAGCGACAGGAAGCTGTAGGTGTGTATACTACGCGCGCCGAATGGTTCGAGAATAGTAGCCCCCGGCGATGACCATAGAGAGAGAAGGTCTGGCGAGGCGCGCACTCGACGCCGTCAAACAATCTCATTATCATTCGATTCACGGTAATAGAGAGAGAGCCGATGTTCCCGCCCACCAAAGGCCGACGCTTACATCGCCAACGTCCTTCCTCGTTGTCGCTTCCGGTGTACTGGTGTAACGCGTCCTGTCAAAAGAGGAAGATGGCTCATGCTTTGATGATCGCGTGTCTTTAATAATGTATGATTGAAGTGTGATATACAATTCTAGCAGTAAATGATTAGCGTATGTGGTTATTTGTAGTATTTGTACTGCTGCGGTATAATTTTCTTGCATTTCGACACTTACGTTTTCTTATGTTGTGAATTTTCCATTGTACAGTTCTTTAGAAATTTTCGTTACGCTTTTTACTGTTTTTAAAAAGACTTCCGCAGTTTATTGATTGTTTGTTGTGCGCGATGTAATAATTTTTTAGAGAAAAAGAGAGAAAGCTACTAGACATAACGGTAGTGATGTTGCTAAAAAATTACTTATTTTGGAAACTGTGGAAAAGAGTATTTCAAAAATCGAATGCAGGATTTAATAGAGGCAGCGAGAACAGAGAATGGCTGTGCCCTACGTAAAAATTGTCAAGGGTCGAATGAGAGCGCCTCCGGAAATTCGCGACTAAAATAGAAAATAGCTTTCAACGAGATTATTCAGTATTACAACAGCTGTGCAGCTTACGGACTTCCGTTTACGAGTAATATAAAAAAAAAATTTGGTGACTTGCATCGGTTTTTCATTGTTGTAGTATCAATCGTTGTGATTAATTTGTTCCTGTTACTTATTTATCTCGGCAATCTAAAATCAGACGGTTAAGTCCGTTTGAACGACGCACGTCGAGTACAAAGAAAGTGCGAGAGCCTTCTGTAGTGGGAAAGTAACGCGCGGTGCAATTAAATAATTTAAGAGTCGTAGCCGAGCGCACACGCGACGCGGAGTTCAAGAGCGCCACCACATGTGGGCACGATGTAATCAGGGAAGTTAATTGAAGGTTGCTCTCGTCTCTTTCTCTCCTGTCTGTACTATTCCTATGTGGCTCGCGCCAGCAAGACCGGGCGTAGGTCTCTGGGTGATACGCACTCTCGAGTGTTCTCCCATTGGGGGCACGCGCGACTCTACGCGCACTTATGCTACGCGATCTCAAAGTCGAGCCGATTGAGTCATTCATCGGGAATAAAAACACAACAAACTCGACGGCAGGCTCGAGGGGACGAAGGACGTCGAGACGCTTGACAATACGAGAAAGAGACCCGGGAAGAGAGAGTGAGAGAAGCGTCCAAGAACGGCAGAGTAATCGCGCGGTTCCGCGTGACGTCACGAGCAGAAGGCATTCAGATTGAAGAGCGCTCGATGACTCTCGAGATTTGTATTGCCATTAATAACGAGGTGGGGGTGAGCTACATTCACTTGCCCTGTCGCACGCCCGACGTTTGTAGACGGTGTGTGTGTGTCACACACAACAAATGTTACGATACTGTTTAGATGTGGTATCTCGAAAATATCATATTTTTGGAAGGGTATCGAGATAAAATAAAATTTCACGACTCTCGTATCGTCCGTGTGCGTTCGATGCATTTGCAGATATGGGTAATCATCGACGATATACATATCTTCCGGCCGTCTTTTCGTTGTCGACTTGCAGCCTCGCTATCCAGCCGACACTCACCCGCAAATATAATTACTGCCGTTTAAGCCGTTTCCATTGTGTGCGGAACGCTTGACTTACCCGACGTCGCGCACAACCGCCGTAGGATGCACGGAGGAAACACGACGACAACGGCCAGGGGTTGCGACGGGGGTGGAACAAAGTTTCGGCAGGAGAGTGAGGGGCTTTTCTCGTTTCTGGGCACTCGTAGCCACGTGCATTGTTCGCCGGAGTTGAAATCGATGCCGTCATGAACGTACAGCCGATTCTCACGACGGTCTCTATAGCACCAATGAACTGAGAGACGCATTCGTTTCGCGAAAAAAAACAGATTATAAAAATCATGGGGTCTTTAGGTCTTCGGATCTCAAGTCTGACTAGATTTATTAAACTTAATCTTAACACGAACATAATCTTTATTTGTTATAACTGTGTTTTAAGTGAATGAGGCTATGTTTCCCAATTACTTGCATGTCAGCCATTTTGCATTTTTAATAACCAACAAAGTTCATAAAACAAGATATATTTTAATCAAATAATTTTAAGAGAAATATAATAAAAGCACAATCTTGAAATTGATAATAAGACGCGTTTAAAAGCGTTGGAGTTCCCCCGTTAAAACGATAGCATGGATTTCTTCTTAGACGCCAAATTATTTCTACGGAAATCCACAGCCGTCATTTCGCACGTTCCCTGGTTACACCGTTCGCGCATATCTCTCTGCTCCCCATTTTTTACGCATGCGTGAACATCGTATGTCATTTCGCAGGCTGGACGCGGAACAATATGATGCCAAAAGGGCGGAAGAAGCGCGACGTCACACCGACAGCCAAATTATGTCATTATCGCTATCGTTGAAAGCTTTGACAACGTAGAAATATCATTAATTTCTCATCGAGTATTTTGTGGCAAGCGCATCCAATTCATACATTTCTCTCGCGTTCATTGTTACAAAAAAGATATGTAAAAATTTTGTATGGGATAATTTTGGTAAATAAACACATCTGCTCTGTTAATTCACAAAAAATTTTCCAGAAAAACAAACGACATTTCTATAGCTTTACAGCTTAATAATCAGTCTTTAAAAACCTTATAATGCCATCTCGAAAGGAGTTTTCGCTCTTTACATTTTGACGTGAGCTTCATTTACTGACTGTCAGATTAAGCAGAAAAAAAATCTTTCGCGAAGAGAAACTCAGAGCCGTGTCTCTACAGTCAGTCATTGCAGGGGTTGGTTTGAAGGGGGTGAAGCCAGGCAACAGGAATGCAAGCATCTGTTTCTGTATCCAGGTTTCTCATCCGCCTTATTGCCATCACCATCCTTTTTCTTTCAATATTGCTCTTTCTCTCTCTCTCTCTCTCTGTCTCATTCTCTCCGTCTCTCCTTTTCTTTTCTCCATTGCTCTTTTGTTTCAAAGCTGCGAAGTTGCAGCCTTTGTTTCCTCAACGAAGAATAGAACAACGACCGTACCGCGCCATTATATTATTAAAAGAACATTTAGAAAGAAATTTTTATAAATGCAAGTTCTTCTTGAATAATTTTTCTTATAACACAAAATTATTAAATTTTATATTTCAATGAAATTATGAAAAAATGCTATTATAAAAAAGTTAAATTTTGATTGGATACTTTTCTAACGTTCTTGGTTTTTAGAAAACAAAAAATGTTATTCATATACCTGTTGTTCTTCAACAACTCGCGATTCCTATTTGCTACGTTATTTTGATAGCTACCTTGATAGATTACTTTGATATACAATATTCTCCTTGCAAATAGTGTTTAATTAGCCAATTTTAATAAGTAGAAAAAACCGAGTATCGAAGCAATGAAATATAGAGAGCAAATCAATAACTGCGAAGTCACTGCGGTTGAACATATAATAGCAATAAAAGAGCAATTTGCGTGCAACGGAATAGTAAACAGAATCGCATGAGAATAACAACATAATTATTCGAATATTCCTAATAGGATTTTGATTTCAATTTCGTCTAGAATCAATGAGGAATGTTTGATTTAATCTACCGAGTACAATTACGCCGCGCAATTTAACGGCGTTTTACAATATGACATAAAGCAGCTGATTCGAGAGCACTCGATGAGTACTCGAGAGATTGATGAAATACGGGTTAAATAATTAATAGAATTGTCCAATCCACTAACATCGTTTCATATAATATCATGTTACGGCGATTGATTAAGCGAGACTATCAACAAAACATTTGTTGCGTTGTTGCACTTCATCGTAATACACTGGGCGAGCTTAAAGGCATAAATATTTAATTTTAGCATCATTATTTTCTACATACTTTTCTAAATACATCACTCTAATAATAATAAATGCATACTAAGGGAATATTCACAACATATTCACTACATTATAAAACTTCATAGGGTATTTTCCCTATAGTTTTCTGGTTCCCATTAGTCGAACAAGCTTAAACTTTTTTATCAGTATTCTATAATGCTTTACATTTATTTTTTCCCTCTCTTTCTCTCTCTCTCTCATTTACATTAAGCAATAAACGCAACAACATAACTGCAGTACCAGAAGTTTGTTTACAAAATTAAACGTGGGTCCCTCCGGCGCTTGCAAGTCGTTCGGGATGTTCTGATCCGTATATCGTCTGGGTGATCGGTCAGGTGAACGAAATGCTTACACAGTTACACACAGGGACCCCAGGAAACGAGCTTACTGGTGCATTCTGGCTCTTTGGCGAAGGCTGGCGAAGGTTCCTCTCGCGCGCGTGCAGCGGCTCCCGCGCGTTCGTTCGTCTGACGCTTAATACCGGTTTCACGGCTTGATAAGCCGAAGCGTGTAATTTTGCAGCGGCTCCGGAGTCGGATAAGCACCAGGTTTTCTAGTTAAGTGGACCACAAAATTCGGGGAAGCCTATATAAGGCTTTTCGAGGTAGACGGCGATCAGTTGAGCCGCGGAGCTCCGCGGTATAACATCGGTAAATCCGAGTGGATTTCCGATGTTTCTTCTCGCGGTTTCTTCATCTGAACTTAAAACTTGGAAACTTGAATTTGAAAACGCAAAGATTATAGTGAATAGAGCATGCCGTCCGGTTCGGATATGTACTTATAACTTAAGAATCTTATTATTTATCTGATATATTTGTTATGATATATCAAAGATGGAAGCGCATATTGTAGAAGAACGGAGGACGAAAGGGTCGAGAGAGGAAACGCGCCAGAGATGCGCAGGGCAAAGGCATTCCACCGATTCAGGTAGACAGGAAGGATTTCGTCGAGTGCCATCAACTTAACTTGTACTATGGCAGAACGAGCACGTTCCCTGAGTTCCTTGGACGAAGAGAGCCAAGCCGGCATAATAAGCTTTGTGCATCGACTACCAAGAGAGATCCCTCTCTCACCGGGAGGGTTGAAAAGCTAGCAGAAGTATCAGCGTCGGCAGTGGCAACGACAACGCCGAGCAGCGGTAATAAAAGAAGCCTTTGCCTCCTTTTTCACGCTTCTCATGCCTACATACGAGCAGTCGAGAAATTGAGAGTCCTTCGGTCAGCCCAGTGGGTGCATTCTGGGTCCTCCCGACTGAGTATTGCGCCATCATAACGATTAAAAAAAAAATACGGGAAGTTAATTACGACCATCCACGATGTGTCTACAGCTCGATGACTTTTAAGTCGACGACTTAATTGCGCCACATAAAAATATCTCGAGCATAACATCTATGAAGAGAACACTCGGTATCATAACATATCCATTATTTTGTGAAGTGATTTTTCTAGACTATGGAGAAACAGTACAAAATACAAAACAGTACGTAAAATCAACGCGTATCTTATTTATCAGGCTGTATCTTTTTCTCATGTGCGCGATGCTCTAAAAAATATTCTACCAAATTGGATACATGTCATTCCGTTTAACTGCGAATGCATTAATTGACACATGTTGGTAATTTTCAATTAAACATTGTTAACTGCTGTTCGATCGATGTTATTAGTATATAATTAGCTAACAGTGAAATAAAAAAATACATATATATACCGAGAGGTCTGACGTAAGAGGTTATCATCCTTTGCTATCGACACGATGTTACGAGAATACGCTTTTCTTGTAACTTTCTGTGTTTTATATATGACATGCATGTTATGTATGAAGACGTGGTGAAATGATGCGAAGGATTCCGATATCCGATACACTTCTGGCTAATCGAATTTTTTTATTCACGTGTATATATTTTTCACATACGCTGCCGATAAACGCTTTGCCTACGTGGCATGTGCATTCGCTCGTATGTTCGCATAATTCTACATCGCACGATCGAGCTACGCGATCGATGCATCATCTAGACCCGGATTAATCGACTTGAGCGGACTTTGGTTGTGAATATCTGTCTACGGCATGTTGGGGTTGTAAGTGGGTTAAAGGCACCGGTAGTTGTTTAGGGGATAAAGTGCATAGTTTGCTTGCACTTTGGAAACAACGGGAAGTGGTTCGCCTAACGAAGTGGATTCGAAACGAACCCTCGCGAGCGGGGCTAGATACAAAGAAAAGGCATAATCTAAATAAATCATTACTAATCGATGTACATACACACTTTCTTTTCCAGAAATAGATCTGAAAGAATTATTTAAAGTGAAATTAAAGTTAATCAATGGTGATGAGATTAATCCAACATCTTTAAAAATGTTCAACTATTTTTTTAGACCATCATTCGCAAGCTCTACAGACATAAAAAGTTGTAACAAAGGTATAATCAAGAATTATATATGTCATCGAGAAAAATACGGCGTAATCCACTAATTCGGCGTGTTCATCAAATCGAGAGCTCATTGCGCCTCATATCGGAACTTCCAACGAGTTCAATACTCGAGCGGATATTTTGCCTTTTTTCTCGTTTCATCTTTCGGGTTATCGGCTTCCTACTTAATTCAACAAAGCGCCGAATCGACGGATATCCCGACTCGGATCGGTGTTGAGCAGCAGAACGACTGAAGCACTCGTTGATTTCCCGTTTTCATATTCGATATGATCTGCCGCAGCATTGTATTCATTGAAAACGAGTCAACCGCACGCAAGATCAGGAGCTGGGCACCACGAACGAGAGTGGATCATGGAGGCTTCGGCTTGTTCGCAATGACGCCGCGTCAGTGGTAGTAGTAGTAGTAGTGGTGACGGTGGGTAGGTCGTTGCGGTGGTTGGATGTATGGTTAGTTGGCAGGTAGGTAGGTTGGCTGGTTGGCTGGCTGGATGGTTTCCCACTCCAACTAATGAAAGGAGATTCGTAGCAGGGTTTGGAGGTTGCCCGTTTGCCCAAGGTTTAAAGTCGATGTGTCCTCTTCATCGTGAGTCACGACGAAGATACGAAACAGGACGCGGAGAACGGGATAAGAGGCCACGGAATCATCCATATCTCTTCGTAAAATTAAAGGAGATTCAAGTTTCTCGGCATTTATAATTTTGGCTCACGTAAAATTTGCCTTAATTGCATTTACGTAATTTATTTTTAGTCGAATACATGCAAAAAAATGTTATATATATAATTTATTAAATATAACATTGCTACAACGCAATGAATGGTTTAAGACTTTAAGATAAGAAACTAAAATGTTTGAAGATACTTAATTAATTATAATTAAGCAAAATTATATTTGATTAAAATAATTTCAATAACATCAAAAAGGTTCAGTTATGATTATCGGAAATTTTGCGTAAAAGTTTTCAAAATAATTTCTCTGCAATATATACTAATGTGTTACGAGTATGATAATAAGTCTAAAGTTCTCAAAAACATACCTCAACAATATGCAAATTTATATCTCCACAAAATTTGCATTAGGGTGAATACTGATTCACGAGAACTCAAGTATTTGTTAATGTATTAGATAAGCAATATATGTAGAATGAGAATGGTACAGCTGCGCACCAAAGTAAAACTGGTTAAGAATTACATTCGTCAGTAAAACTGTATTGTCCAATAATACATAGATTAATAAAATATATTGTATTACATGTTATTTAATTGAGAGTCGATTTATTTTCCAACTATATAGATACTTTATATTCAACTATACAAAACTAATACTTTTAATATTCGTTTTAATATCGAATGAAGAATAGTGGCATGTACAATTGTGAGAACAATAAAACAGTATGCTGAAAATGACTGACATATTCTCTCTGGTGCAAACGGATTTAATGTCTTAAGTAAATTGTACAGCACTTATTTGAAAAAATTATATCACATGATTTCTGTTTTAGCTTATTCAATTTCAAAATCCAATTTCAAAATGTATTATGTGCAAATTTTCCTCTTTCAAATATATACATATATTCAATGTCGTAATATAAGTTTAAAAATCAGTTAATGATACACTTAACAATAAAAATTATTATTTATGGCAGGTCATAAGCTATGAATTCAATTTAATATGAGGAGAACTTTCTAATCAAAGATAAGCGTAAGCAATATTTTTCTGAAAAGACATTTAATAACAAAAGACCTAAGCAAAAGAGAATCTCGATATCCTTCCTTTTTCTTATTTTCGCATCTGTGTATCCAGATATAAACAGCGTTTTGTGTGTTGTGTCGTCCATAAGTATGCGACCTGGTAAACAAAGAAACGAGTAACACTGTATTGCTGGGAAAATGGAAGCTACAGACATGGAGCTTGAAAGTTTTGAGCAGGGAGGGGTGGGTGAGAAGAAGAGCATCCGCGAAAAGTTAGTATCGTTGATTTGGAGACGACGAGTTCGCATCTGGCGCGGCGCGGCGGTTGAGATGGATGGGACGGAATGCAGATCGTCGAGAGGGATGCGAATGAACGAACGGTTGGACAGACAGTCGGGCGCATCGTTGAAGGGTTGCACAGAGTGAAAAGGGATGCTGGCGGATCCCGATGGCGTTGCACCGAGAGCTGCAACCCCATAGGCGACTATGCGCACCAGACGGCTATCGGGGTGCAACGAGAGTGGTGGCAGGAGGCGGAGCGACGTCGATAGGAGGGTTACTACCGGTCGTTCTCGCGATGCTCTTGATGGAGGGTTGGATCGGCGCGAGGTTCCATGCGCGTAGAAGCGCAGCACCGTGCACGATGCCACATGCGACATGCGGCGCGACGACGCGCGCGCGATTTTTATGCTTTTGCATTCAGTATTTTCTCCCCCCGCTATTTCCCGAAATTGACATCGTGAATCTTGACTTTTAAGATTTCGCGTCATTCGGACGTAGCTAAAATTGTCGATTTTTAATTGAAAATTAAAGTTTCGTAAAAGACTTCTTGATTCCTTCTGCCGCTATGGCAGGGGCGAATCTGATAATTTGGAAATTTTCATTGAGAAATAATTCATTGCTAATTCGCTGCTTTGCTATTGTCTTTCTAAGTTTATTTGATTTTTCACCAACTATTCTTATATTGTACTATGTTAAATATTCCTCTTAACAAATCGTAATTTTATTGACGTGATTTTTTATGCTTGTATTGTATACAGAACATTATCTCATTAGTTATTACATAATATTGAGAAGGAATATTTTATAGTTATACGTTTTATTTACGTTCATTATAGAATAATCATGCCCTCGAATAGATGAGTACGTAGTATTGAAGTGGCTTTTGAATGCATTAATGAGAGAAGAGGGTGTGCGTAATTTACTGACGAAGAGAACAGGTAAAGAGGGAGAACAAAGGGAGACCTGTAATAGGCAACAGGCATGCTACATACCCGATATATACTGGGGTGTCTCGGCGCAATTTAATTTGTCGTTTAAGTGCACATATTACATTGTGGTGCTCATTGCAACGCGACATTAATGTCGCAATGTTTCGATACGTTTTGTTACATACATTGAGGCTTAA
The DNA here is from genome assembly GCA_901521435.1 of Crematogaster levior. Classification (NCBI taxonomy): domain Eukaryota; kingdom Metazoa; phylum Arthropoda; class Insecta; order Hymenoptera; family Formicidae; genus Crematogaster; species Crematogaster levior. The sequence goes on from CABEGB010000736.1 coordinate 1,135,387, forward strand.
CGATCAATTTTCTCGTAACGGAATACGCATTGTTATTGCTAATTATTGCAAATAAATAATAGCATATTAATTTATTTATTACAAACACGTAACAATAAATTAATTATATCCAAGTAAAAGAGAAGCCTAATACGAATCTTGAATAGTTAACAAAACATTTATATAATATTGAATATCTCTTTTCCACGCACGTACGGTTAATTATCATTTATTCATTCATATACGAGATATGATGATTTATATAACTATTGCATGTCGGATAAATCTTCGTGGATGGCACGCATTCGATAAGCACGTGCGGAATTGTTGATCTAGAAGAAATCCGATTCGACGCAAATATGTTTTGCTCACTGCAGGAACCAAACGTGGACAATCGGACAGAAAATGTGCCATTTAAAATATTGCCATTTTAGACGCGCGTCAAGTCGTCCAAATCGAACGAGCACGATGTGCGTTTCTTTCATATGATTTAAAAACATTTAGAAAAAACAACATTAAATTTAAAAAAGTTTGTTTGAACGAAAAGAAATTATTTCCAACGTTTATGCGGTCGTGCAAAAATTTTAGCGTGCCACAATCTCTTCGGTTAGCGAGCGTGTCGGGACGTAGTCGGCGTTGACGTGGGCGTCGCGACGTTGGCAATTCTCCTCGGCAGTTTCATAACGCGGAAGAGAACCGCGCGATTCGCTTCCGCCTGATGCGCGTTCCCGCGCGGAGTCAACCGCGACGACAGAGGAAAAAGAGAGAAAGAGAGAGGAGACGCGCATCATCCCCCGAGTGTGTACGCATGTAAATGACAGTGGAGGGGTGTGCGAGTCGGCAGCGGGTGATGATGAGTAAGAGGAAGAGAGAGATGACAGGAGAAACAGAGAAAACACGCGGTGCGAAGGAGGGTGGCAGCAGCGAGATAGACAGCGGGAGAGCGAGACGGAGACGTGTTGTAGGCAGTAGTCGCGTTACTTCCGGTCGAGCGGGCGCTGCGCCTGGCAGCTGTGGAGTTTGCAAGAGGCTGGGGGGTTGTTGTTGCACATCCACGCGCCCCTTTTGCGTGCCCATCCGTCCACCGCCCTGCCCCCCGGTCTCCCTTCCACTCCCTCGCCTATTCGAGTCTCAGCCACGGTCCCCGCGCCGTCCGTTCTTTTTTTATCGTGCCGTATCGTCACATCGGTTCATTCTCTAATTCGATTAGTTTAAATGGCATTAAAACAATCCTGTTGCGAATCCGCCTGACGCGCTCTCTCGAGCGCGAGCCAGCGTGCTCACAGCTGTTCGTTTTCCTGACCGAAGTGTCCCTCGCGAGACGAATCTCGGCTCTGCGCCCCGATTTTTGTAATCTTGATTCCGTTTCGATGCATGATATAAGCCATGTTCTGGCGAAAATCTAGTAATTTACACATTTTTATTGTTACAGTAACATTTTTATTGTTACAGTAATTTTTTTGTTATGTGTGTGTGTGTATTTTTTGTATATTGTATTTCTTGCCGCAAAGTATTTTTTATATATTAAATAAGAAAACATCAGTTTCGTGATGATCTTGCCTTGAAATTGGTAAGAAATTTGTGCTCATGCATTGCATTGGACATGCAAAAGGTTGAAAATAAGCTCGTGGAAAACGTACTAAAAGAATCCGAACCTATTATCTGCCCGATCTATCTTCGAGCTGCCAAAAAATATTAAGGCGAAAAAAAATAGAAGCGCGGCGGACCGACATATATCCTCCGTCGCGTCAAAGGCAATACGCAGCGTATCGCCGAATCGCCGGGTCAGAGGCCATTAGGTTCGTGAGTTATGAGACAAGTTCTAATACTCCAATAATCCGGCTGTCGATCGCTTAGCTCGCTTGCCATATATATAAAACGCGTGTGTGCGTGCGCGACCCAAACTTTATTCGAGCCGATCAGCCGCACGCCTCCCTTCCATCTCGCCATTCCCCCCTCGAATCTTTTCCCTTCCTGTCGGTCCTCGGTTTTATCCCGGGCATCCCTTCGGACCTCCGGGCCGCTGCTCGGGGATGGGCTTCCTCGCCGCGAAAAACCTACTCCCGGCCCGGCTTCGCCAAGTCAGTGTGAAATTCGGTAGCCCTTATTAAAGCTCACAACCACCCTCCTGACGCCGATACCGTCGTCGTTCCCAATGAGCACGAACAACACCCGGATCATCAGCCTTCTCGCGATATTATCCCACTGACTGGGCACTATGTCGAATATACAGTTCGTTTAAATAGAAAATACAGAATACAATTTTTTTAAATTTGAATACTAACAGAATTAATAATCTTTTAAATAAAGATTCTCGATATTTACATGCTTGTTATGTATTTTGAACGATACATTTAGCAAAATTCTGTACTTTCTATTTCAGATATAAATTTAGCGAAATATAATGTATATATTTGCGATATTTTACCAGACTTGCCTCACATGCGACGTCTTCGTCATCGTTGTCGCACCACTGTCGACTCGCTGACTCATCTCGTTCCGCCATACATTCGCGGCATTCGCAAACTTCGACGATGATGACCAAGTCGGGGTCGCACGCGAGAGCTGTGTAACTAAATTTAAAATTTTTACTTACTTCCAGGCTACTGCACACCCCTCGGCCCCCGTCATTACTTGCTGCAATCAGCGAACCCCCGTTCTATCCGCCCCCATAGCGCCCCGCTTTTCCCTCTTGCGATCATCCGCCGCTGTCTTCCGCCGCCTTGCGCGACCGCTCGTAACCGGATTAACTGCAGCTATTTGATAAACGGCCGATACAACGGCTAGGGAGACAACGGAACACATTCGAACACTTCGCACGAATTTTCGGGCAAGGCATGTGGAAACGCGCGGGTCTCGTTGATTTCGCGAATCAGCGCGTGCTGACAGCTGAGAGACTTAGGTAAACTTTCTATTGTTGGAAATGCGCGTGCCTCGGAAGCTAAGATCGTCTCGCCGAAGATTGAACATTCTCACGTTTCACAATACAACAGTTATTGCGAGAACAACCCGAAAACAAACAGACATATTTGAAGAGCGATTTTTACTATTCGGATGTCAACTGTGGAAACGTGACAATAGACAGAAGACAGTAACTGATTCCTCAACGGCGCATATATAACACAAGAACAGCATTTGCAAATTAAACTAAAAAACGAAGTATCGTGAAAAATATGTACAAGTCTGTTTATAATATCTGCAAAGCAATAAGAAAAACGTTACGTATTACGTTTTATGTCGTCGCTGCGATTAAACCGACCACGAAGACCGATCGTAACGATTTTTCCAGCGAGCCGGGAAATCGTACGGATGCTTCGTCATGCTCGATCGACGACCGTCAGAGCGATTTCCTTCCGACGGACGTTACGGAGTATGCAGATCGACTTTTTCCGCGCAGCGGGTACATCGACGGCAAGGATTCGCCATGAAGGAGAAGGGAATTATTCTGCAAACGTTCTCGATTACCATACACGTAACCAGAGATTTTTTTCATTTATGCCCGGTCGTGTAACGAGCTTGCAAAATGCACTCTTCCACGGTCATTCTTTCATTTTTGAAATACGAATATTACTTTCACGAGCGCCGCATTCAATAATACGCCAACAATTCATATGGCAATTTGCGCTTCTCATTTTGCACGCATTTTAATCTAAAGAGCATTTCGTAGAATTGTTTTATCGTGACCAGCGATCCCGATTTGCGTACAGTATCCTTCCATCGCCAGATCAGCCAGCGGCCATTCGGCGTTTTTTCCCCCGCAATACAATTTATAGCGGGTGATATTATTACGTTCCATTTATATGAAAATTATTAATTTTTCCATGCTTTACGGCTTATTAACTAACAATTAGGCGAAAATATTTATCTGAATATGGAGATTGAAACGAAATGCGTTGGAAAAAGTGGTCAGTATCGAGGGGGTTTGCACATAATTTATTAATTCACATCGCGTAGCCTGCGGATATTTAAAAGAACAAAACATTTTTCATTAATATTTTTTCGCATCGGTCTCTCACATGAGCGATTAATCAGAATAGTCCTATAATTTACATGAGTAAAATATAATTTTAGCATCACTATACATAAATAAACTAGATTTTCTACCCTAAGTAATCTAACGAAATCTTTATTAAAATGAAGAAAAAATGTGTTCTATTGTTTTACTTAACAGTCTAGATTCTATCACGACCACATCTGAAACTGCGTAACGCGGTTTGGCGTCTTACCTCACAAAAGTTCATCCTAGTAATCTGAGAGACATTTTTACGGAATTCACGTTTCAAACATGGCTCTCGCTCGAAAAGTTCGACGGACGGAGAAACCGGAAAAGGAAAGTAAGTCGAAACACTCTTGGGACTGAGGCAGGAGGACCGATCGCTAGATCGCTCTCACGGAGTAGAAAAGTTCGTCTTTTTTGTTCTAGCCAGACAGACAAGTTTTTGCTACCATAACTTCTTTGGCTAACCTGATAAAATGAAATGTCGAACGAGTATGTTTCCCAACGAGACTAGAAACTGATCATCTGTTGCGATGATGCAAGGAGGGGATGCAGTTCATATTATTGTAATAATTATAACGGACGACCTTCCGTATTTTAAACGCAAAAGTAGAAATATAAAAATACATGCTTATCGCACAAACTTATTTTTTATTCTAAAAACCTTTAAAATGGATTCACAAGATAAAACATCTATGACATTTTTACGTAGGAAATCTTACGCTTACTTAGTATTAATAAAAGAACACAAATTATATTCAAATGTTATTTAAAAGCTTTATATTTACCTGAAAAAAATTAAAGTCACATCTCGGTGATACTAAGACAAAAGACATTTAAACAATTGCTCTACGGCATTATGCAAATACTGTTACAATAGCAATTAGCATCGTAAAAAGACGCAATACCTGAGGTTGTATATATTTTTTCTATTTTGTTAATTTATGGAATGCAGTTAAACGGCGGTCGAAAGCGTCGCGAGAATTTTCTCAGGAATCTTATTTGTCATCCTTGCAAATCCGACGGCACCGCGAAGAGAACAATCGCTGGCTAATTCTTTAGCCTTAATTACCGACATAAGAGAATAAGATTTAGCGCACTTTTGTCCGGAAAAATGAGATATTGTCGTTTGAATTAGCAATGGTACTTGATGCATTTACCGGCAAACGGGTCAAGCGGATGCATTCTCGTGGGTATTCATTGTTTTACGCTGTACGAATGAAAAGTCGGAGGTATCAAGATCGCGGATGCGACGAATGTATGTTCCACAATCGCGAAGTGTGTGAGAAAGATCGCGTTTCAATTAAGAGCGTTTTCTCATAGAATATATTGCATTCAAATACAGGGTGATTCAAAGATACTTTTACAAATTTTGCGGACAGGTTTCTTACACCAAAACAAGAAAAAAAGTTCATATAAACATATGTCCGGAAATCCTTCGTTTTCGAGTTACTTTTTTTCTTGTTTTGGTGTAAGGAACCTGTCCGCAAAGTTTGTAAACGTATTTTTGAATCACCCTGTATATACTCCTATTGCATCCATCATATATTGTTCACCTATAAATGTATCTATATTTTTAATTATATATTTACGATGCATGTGATACCTCGGTTCAATATAATTAAACGGAAAATGTGTAGTCGAAGAATCATGGCCGTTTTTAATAGGGAGCAGAGATAGCCAAGGGAGATTTCTCGACGGCACGATCGAAACTTCCGGCTCGACTCATCAGCACGCGTCACCCCATATTACGGATAACTACTCTTTCCGCTCGTTGCGAATCCCCATTGTCAAGGGAGCCCTTCGCGTAAGCGATACCGTTTGGGCGCCCCCCGCCATGCAGATCCCCTCATGTCTCATAGAAAAGATGTTCTTCGACTGTCATCCTCTCTCCGTTTTTCTGTCATAGCTTTTTCTATTTTTTTTTTCCTCTTACATATCTCTCACTATTTTCTATCATTTTAGCCTTTTTAAGCATTAGGTAGTAAACTGTTTCTTATTTATTGATATCTGCAAATACATACAAAAAAGTATGTAATCTTTCGAAGATTCTGAATTTAAATTACTAATGTTGAAATGACATTCTCGATGCCATTTCCTTGTACAATTGCCTTTTAAAGCGCGCAAAAGTAGTCGCAATTTCGTCAACTAATGTGTACTAGAAATGCGCAAAAGTAAAAGAAAAAGATAAAAAAATGTAGGAAAAGAGTAACGGAACTAAAAGATGAGAGACGTGGACAAGGGGACGAATTTCCCCGCGTTCTCGGTTCCGGATTAAACTTTAATTGATTCAAGTTCGTGGTCTCTCTCTCTGTACCCAGCGAAGCGCATAGAAGAGCAGGGAGGTACTGTCTCTCCCTTACTAGAGATTCTAGTGTAAGGTACAGTCCTTCTCTTCTTTCATTCAATGTCCTGCAACAGGATGCGCCCATTATTCCCTTCCGTGGTAGGCCGGTTGAACGTATCAACGTGAACGAAAAGAATACAATAATTCTGAGGAAGGGTAGAGAAAGGAGGGAGAGGGGGAGGGAGAGGGGCAGAGAGAGGGGGGCAAGACCGTGACAGCAATTGTCGTTCGTCTTCGGCTCAAGCGCTAGTTTTTCTCTGCTATGAATTCATGAAAAATAACGTTTTATTTGTTCTGCCATTTATTAGTGATATCACAAAAAAAAAGATTAGCTATTATAGCAAATCTATCTTCGTAAAATATGGACAATTAACATTATTATATATATATATATATATATATATTTGCTAACTTATTATAACTTATTATAACTTATTATAGCTTTGAATAATAGCAAAGCTTTTTATTAAAGTTGACAAAAGATTTTGCTACTACTGCAAAATTATAGTTCTTGCAGCAAATAATGTTAGTTACTTATATTTCACGAATATATTTGCTATAGTAGTTCTTTTTTCCGTTCCACGCTTTAATTTCGTACTTATCGTTCATCATAATTCCAAGAATGTATTCTCCGACGATCTTTCTCAAGAATACTCTTACTTCTAGGTCGAGTTACATTCGTTTTTACGAATAATGACGAATAATAACTGAAATATACAATATATATATTATCTTGTATATTACACATTAATTTTATTATTTTTATGTATTAATTACATTTAAATGTTCTTCAATACATGTTTCTGTTTCTTTAGGAAAGTTTAAAGATATGTATTAAATATATTCTTTTATATTTCTGTTCTTTACTTCAATAACTATAATTCTGCAATTCTCATATTTTTGCACGGTCTCCAATATTATATCGTATTTTTGGATGTATCTAATATTATATCATCCAGAAATTATGGCAGGTGAACGTTCTATCTTAACTCCTATCCTGCAGCGTCTTATATCCCTCACTACAGACTTTGCCAGACTCCGCCTATGAGATTTCCCACTCAAAAACCATATCGTAAAACTCTCGACGGTATAATGAAGAAGCCAAGAGTCTCAAGAACCAAGAAAACTACGGGAGAACGATAGAATGAAATAGCACTACGAAGAAGTAGGAAGAAGGAGAACAGGGTAAAAACGAGAACAAGGGTCTGTTCCCTGTGCGCTCTTTTATTTAGATATAATTGGAAGGACCGCGCAGAAAACAAAGGGCAGGTCCAGTTCATGGTGGCCTTGCCTTCGGGGGTCGGAGGTTGGTTGGCTTCAGCCACAGCACAACATCAGAGACGGTCGCGGGAATCGCATTATGCGCGGCCCGCGAAATAAGTGAGAAAGAGCGGTAGACCCGGTTAACTTGATTCCTCTCTTGCTACCTTCTGCCTTTCCGAGGCAGCCTCCGTTTCTCTGTCACCCCCCTCCTTCTCTATCTCTCTCTCATCGGGTTTTCCTACGTTTCCTTATCGTCCTTGTTCCACTTGTTTCGCGCGCAAAATCCCGAGAGAGAAGGGAAACGATGAAGGGTCGGCTAACTCGACGTGCGGCTAGGCAACGTCGACGTTGATTGGATTTTATAGCTAATAAGAAAATTATATTCGAAATTGGGTAGGTAATCGTGCAGGGCACATCTCGTGGGTCGCGCTCTCCGGGCGCCTCTCTCTCTCTCTCTCTTTTTTTGTGGCTGCTTTAATGATCGGTTTGAAGAGGTAGTTTTGCCTGTGGCAGGAAAATGGTAAGAAAAGAGAGATCGAATATACTGGAAAATCTGGTTAATGTGCCATAAATATTGGTATATTAATTTAAAAAGTCTTAAGATTGAAAACAAAATTTCATAACAAATGTTAGGAAAATTATAAAGGTAATTCTTTCAAGTCTTTTTGGACAATTGTTACTTGGTCTTTTCATTTATAGTGCAAATTGCGATCAAGTAACAAAGAATCAATTTAATATTTTCATAAAATTAAAGACTATTTGTTCCCTGGGTTCAAATCTATTCTTAGTGACATAAATAATTAACAATATTTTTATTATATTTTTTTTATCATTCATAGCTTGTATAATTTTTATCGCGACTTTGCAAATAATCAAATTCTCGATGTTTACAGACATGTCGATATTTTGAATACAAATAATCAAACTCTCGCTTACTAAACTCTCGATACTAACTCTCGATACAGTAAAAGACACGTCGCGATATTTCGGGAAAATCTTGCCAAAGGAGCCGTCATACGGATGCAGTTCGATCGCAAAGGGAGGGTTATGCGGGACTATAAAGCCACGCGACCGGAGACGCCCGACAGGCGCGTCGCGATGCCGGAGACGTTAGCTCTTCCGGCTTCCTAGGAATAACTAAGTTCTCGGCGTGCACTCTCTCCTAGTGGACGCCCTGTATACTGAAGCAGTGGCGGCGTGCTTGGGTCACAGGCCATTAAGTCTCAGGTTCACCGCAATAAGGACCACGTTCCGCTCCGTGCAACGGGTAACCGCTATTACCGAACCAATGAGCCGCGTTCACCGATTCTGCCAGATTTTTCCCATTCCCGGAACTAGGAATTCGATGCGCTCTCTTGTCGGCACCTAACTAGCTACGATCATCTCCTTAATCGTCCGGAAATATTGAAGATTGACTAGGAATTATACTATCTTTTGCATCTATTATCAATTTTTTATTTAAATTACCCTATTGTTATAATTTAATAAAATTCCTTGCATAATTAAGTAATTTTGAGAAAAAAATGTCTTTTAAAGATATCCATTTCAGTCTGTTAACTGAATTATTAGGGAAACATTAGGGATGCAAATATAAAATTATATTTGTAAATGCAAAATATATTATTTTAAAATTAGTATATATTTATGTATATCTAGTGAAGTTACAAATTTTTTTGCATCTTAAAAAAAAATATATTTTTTTAACTATAAAAAAATTTTCGAATTTTTTAAATATTATATTCATTATTTGTATTAATTTTCAAATTTTTGCAACATTTTTGTTCTTTAAGAAAAATTTTGAAGAATAGAATAAATTAACTTATATTAACTTATAATAACTATAATTAACTTATATTAACTTTTCTCAAAATTTTATGAGTAGTTTTAAAACAAATCTATCTTGTCAGTAAGAAGATACATGAACCATATTGGTTTATATCGTATAGTCGATGGAAATTTTTGCACGTTGTACAGCTACTTTTTTTCGTGAAATTGGTATCGCGTTATCGATATCCGATACACCGTTATTAGAGGTTCTGCCTCGTACGCTACGCGATGTAACCCGCATTGAGCGCAAGAGTTACAATACGTATTAATCCAATTTAAACTCGTTTTAACGTAAATTGCCGTGTACTATTATCACCGAGTATGTTTATAGCATCGAATCATACGCAAAGCGACTTATTCGATAATGATTGTGAGCGTACATGTTATTCAATTTTGCAACATTATTAAAAATTTTTCGATACAATAAGCTTTACAATCTATAATATTAATGCCCGTATAATCTATGTAAACGAACGTCACAAAACGTTCACATGCATAAAACTCGTGATAAAAAAAATGTTCAAAAAGAACTTCCAAAGCCAGACATTTGAGATACAGGTCTAAGATCACGCAGAATATAGTTCTCTCTCCAATTGTGTGGAGAAGATTCTCACTGAGGACTGCCATTGCTGTCGTTTTCAAGCACGAAATGGTCCGCGTGTGAGGTAGCGGTCGAGGGAAGACCGCGGGGGTTGGTCTCGGGGTATATTACCAGCGTTATAGTGGTAGCGACCCGGCTGTCGCTATAATCTGTTTATAAAACAATTTGCGGAGCAAGTGATGCGTGAGACGCAATATATCTGCAAACATTGTTAGCATCGGCTCGATGAGGATTGCGGAGGTAAGGGAGGAGGACAAGATGGTGCTAGTAGCGATAGTGGCGGAGCAGGAGGGATGATGTAGAAGTCGAGTGGTTGTCGAGCGGACCCTTCCATCTTTCTGAGAACGACGATCGCACGGGGAGAATCGTCTCCTTCTGTGATTCATCGTGATCTAATAACCGCGAGGACCGAAACACGTGCTCACTTGGACGTTGCTTTTTCCCCTTCGCGATTATCGCAACGATGCTATAATACTTTACGTTCCTACTTCAACGATCGTAAAGCAAAAACCACGACAATCGTGTTCTGTAAAAAAAAAAAAAAAAAAAAAAACTAATGCCATGAAACTTGCCTTGTATTTTGTAAACTACGTTATATTCAATATATGCATTATTTAACTTTGATCAGAGAGTAACATTTGTGTGAGCAATAAATAAATTGGTAGTAGACATTTACATTTTTATTGTATTATCTATTTTGCTCATTGGCGAAGTTAGTTGATTAGTTAAACAGCCAATTTATTAAAAGCTGATGGGAACATCGCGCCGAGTTTTATCGTATTGTAACGACGAGCTGGGTACGTGACTGCTTCTGCCAATTGATGTTTTATAACTGAATCGGAATTTTTCGCAAGGCCACTAATGCTATTAATACGCAATAACGCAAATTGCATCGCTCTTGAAACCTGCTGCGTATAAAATAAAAAAAAAGGTTTAATTTCATCTCCGACGAACATTTTCGCGGGTATTTATTCCGGGAGAGCGCCTCCGGGAAAACGAGAGCGAAAAGGGGGGAAAGGGAGGAGGGAGGAAAGAGGACAGAGAGGATGAGGCGCAATAGGAGACGATACGCGCTATCGACGCACACATACAACCAAAAGAATTCCAAGAGCTCGTTTTCTCGAGCGGCGCCGCGCGTCTGCCGTTTTTAATTAATCGGATCCGAGATTTCGTTATTACCACCGATTAGCTCACGTGCCAGTGCGCATATTTTTTCGAACGTAAAACGGGAACGCGGACTAAAACAACGACGCCCCGATGGTCCGGTAGCCGATGACGGACAAAACGCACATCACGGTACCCCTTGCGCAACGATGCACCAAGCCGTGTCCCAACCTCCCCCTTCCCCCGTGGCCAGCCAACCCTTCCGTCCCGGCCTCCTCGCCGCTCCGAATAGCCGTCATCCTTTCGCACGCGATGCAACGCCAGTGCATCGGTGTCCTGTATGACGCTACACTTCATGCAACAGTAATTTCATCGTTATTTTTATAAATTGGGCGCCCGAGGTTAACGCTCCAGGTAGTTCGCTCGCCGGATTACAGCTTTTTGTAATATTAAAGTTCAACGGCGCTGGTCGGCGTGTCCGGCTGTATCGCGTACATTTTCGCATTGTCATCTCGCTTGTTGACGCTTGCTTATGCAAACGACATGCGACGGCGGAACTATGAGTGACAAAACGATCGGGGTTGCGTACTTCTCGTCAAACAAGACCGCGACAAACCACCCGTGGAACGGTCCTTGACCGTTGATCTCAACCGTGCGAATTTTCCGCGTGTCGACATTTTACATTTGTCTGGACAAGACATATTTGTTTTTTAACTTTTGTTTGAAACAGTATTAGCAATAATTCACTTGTAACAGGAACAATACGTGATTCTATTTAGATGATAAAAAGCTTAAAAATTCTTGGCAAAATTATATATATATATTGCTCTTAATTTATATATTTATATACTTTGACACACCGTTATGTCACGTTCGAAGGGATCATTGACATCGTGTAGTATCGTCCAGCGATAATTTCGCGTCGAGACAAGTGACACGCGCCGCGTCCTCATTCGCGGCGTCGGGAAAGTAAGTAGGTTTTTATTAAAGTGACGGACGCGCGCTGTATCAGTTGCGAGGAGGGTAAAAAAGAAGGACCGAGAGGATATAAAAGCGAGCGAAAAAGCTCGTCGCAGAGGTGACGAGGGTAGGTCGGGTCGGGGTTCTCTCGGGGGCGTCTAAAGTGGGTGGCTTGGTGACAGGGTGAACCGGGGTGAAGCGGGGGTAGTTACCGGAGGCACGTGACCGCTCGTGCCGTGCAGCAGGAGGGCGACACGTAAAAAGAACGAGCCGGTATATACGCGTACATGCACGCAGCATGCGACACACACGCATCGCCAACGAGAAGCGATCGGCCCAACGATTGACGGCGGCAGCAACGGCGCGAAAACGCATTATCGTTCGACACGCGTGCATTCGCGTGCGTACACAAGCGTGCGAAGACGTCCTGTAGCCCACCCTTCTTGCCCAATTGATCGCCTGCTCGTCCAAACTCATCCGGCCAACGATCGCCGTGTAATTCGATTCGATACCGAGACTCGGAATTATGATTCCGTAGGAATAATATACGAGCAGGTCTTACTGTAATCGCGCGCGCTCGTTGCTCCGACACGTGCCATGCCAACGTTCCAATTATAATGCGCGATTTGATACACTGTCCTGAAACTGAGAACAATGATGACGACTCAATCCGCTGAGATTTTCTTATCCCGTTGGCTCACGATAGCTTATGGTGCAAAGCGATGGATGAGTGTGTCTGAATGATAAGCACACGTGTCTCTTCTTGTAAAAAGATGTGTGTACGGTATCGTCTGTACTAGTTGTAAGCAATTTTAGAATTTAATACAGATTATTTTCTTTGTATGTAAACAAAAGTGCCAAATTAATTTTTCTTCTAACATCAAATTGCATTATTTATATCTGTTGTTAATAAAAGCTACAGACTTTGTTGGTTCGGGGCATCAAAATGTCTCAAGATTAAAAGTGTTCAGTGTTCGCGATTATTTATTCTTGCCGAGTTTGAGTTTGGCTTGAAAATCAAACGATCCTCACCGACGATACGGTTGTCGCGTCACAATGTTCCTTCAACCAGAGTCTTTTAATAGATTCTGCTAAAGACGTCCCCCGGTACTGGATTTAATGGGACATTAGCTTCCGACGGGTTGCTACGAAGTTGCCGCGAAGTTGTTCCCCCGTGTATTACTTCTTCTGGATATTATAAACGCTGATAAGCGCGCCGACGCCCACGTGAAAAGAGGGTGGTTACGTGGCGTGGTTATTAAAATGCGACGAGGAGGAAAAAAAGAGCCTGATCGACGTGGCGGGCAACGAGGCGCGTGTCAAGCCGGGTGGCGACCGATTCTCACCCCGTTGGAGCGCCACCCCTAAACGGTTAAACGGCGTTACGCACGCCGCTTGCTCGCTGGTTCGTTCGCTCGTGGGACACCGTGCAAACTCATCGATCGCGCCAAACTATGATTTGCATTCAGTAATGACTCTGCTTGTCGTCGTTGCTTCTCGCCCATCGCCAGTGACGACATTGAGAGTGGACCGATCGATGTCGTCATGCACGTTGACTTGCGGCGCCTAGCGTGGATTAACTTGCGGAAAATCGGAGCTAAACGAGGCAAGAATTACGTCTGGCGAATTCACAAGTCGCTTTTGGATCCTGCGACGCTCGAAGCATACGATATTTTTTTATATGATAAAAATCGTGATCTCGTTACATTTCAATGTTATGCTTGTAATTTAAAAAATATAATATTTTGATTGACTAAAACTAAAATAAGATGAGCGCTTTTATCGAAATTGTTCAGCACAATCTAAAGAAAAAAGTTACATCGTTATGAATATTACCGAGTTTGATTAATGTGACTGTGTCACTGTTATTAAAATTTAATTTTTATTTCACAGCGTTTCAATTTTTGTATATATAGCAATCTGGAACAACGAATGAATGGTATTCACGGTAGAATCTCATTAGCATTCCATCGGTTTCTAAAGGACGTCGTTCACTCTGTTGCGACTTGCTACGCGATTTATAAGAAAAAAAGGAAGAAAAAAAAAGAGAAAAGATGGACGAGTGAAGTGCGTCGCGGGAACAAAGGGGGAAGAAAGACGGGGTGAACAGAGAGGTAGCGGGTCCGCGTAATATAATTCAGTAAGTTTATGACTGGCCCGGAGGGAACGATGGCGGTTTGCATATAACCAGGGGTAAGTTCGCTGCGGGGTAAAGGAGCAAAGAGGAGGACGGCAGAGAGGCTACGGAAAGAGATGGAGAAAGAGAGGAAAACGGAGGGAGAGAGGCCGGTTGGTTGGCCGTATTTCTTGTCTGGTGAGCTTTACGGTGCCGGGCTCTGCGTTATGACCGCCGAATGGATTATCATTTCTCTCTCTCCCTCTCTGTCCCTCTTTTTCTCCACCAACCCCTTGCCGTCTCCGATCTCCCTCCGGTTGCCTCTCTGTATCCTACAAGGAAGCTCACCCCGGCCGAGTCCTTTTCTCTGCAAAGACATGCAAAGTAGAACGGTGAAATTCGAGGCGAAAGAAAAGGACGAACGAGCGAGCGAGTACGAGCAAAAGAGAGAGAGCGAGCACGAGAAAATTCTCCTCTTTCCGAAGCTTCTTCCCGGGAACGTTGTTACCAACACGGTTCTGAGTCTCCCCATCGTATATGAGATCGAGAGATAGGTGGAGAGAGGATGGTCGTCGCACGGCGGGGCATGCGACTAGCGGCAAGGAAAAACGAGAGAGAGCAAGAGAGAGAGAGAGAGAAAGAAAAAAAGGAAGCGGTAGCGGGAGAAAGAGAGCACGGATATATACAACGACGAAAGGGGTCAGGGGGCTGGTCTTCGGCGTGTACACCGCGGATATGTACACCGACACGGCAGGTACATCGACGTACGTACGTGCATATACATAGTCGCAGATGCGGGGGATCACGCGTGTACACGCGCACACGTGCGCGCCGTACGTGAGTAGGTTCTACCATCCGCGCACGGACGAGACCGGCGGGGTCTCGTCTTATGTTGCACAACATTGGCCGCCATCATTGGAACAAGCCGGGCGGAATTAATTTGAATGTTTTTTGAGCGGCGCACGGCCCGGGGGCCTCCGTCTCACAAGAAGCGTTGTCGACCATCTCCCCGAACCGACGCCGCCATCGCCGCCACCGCTGTTGCAGCCTTTCTCAACCCCCGCGTCGCTTTCTGTTCCGCCGCGACCCGCCATAGCACCCATGGCTCGTAAATATACACCGATACACCGCATCCGTGCTACCCAAGAATACCGCAATTTATCTTTCCCTACGCCGATCCGCGGGAATCTCGTTTTATTGGTCGACGACGCGAGTGTCCTCGGCTGCGTGCACGATCGCCCGATGGAATTCCGGCTGATGGAACAGTGTACTTCCTTCCTCCTTCGAACAGCTTTCTTCGAACGGAAGAGGTAGTTCGAAGGATCGCGAATTATTATTTTATTAAGCAATCGCGCGACCAGTCTTATTTGTTCATGAACTATTTTTTTCTTAATATGTAGAATTTTATTTGCAAATTCCTTATTTGTTAACTTCTATATTATCGCTATTTTCTTTTACTACTACTATACTATGTGAAGTTTTATTTGTATGTATAGCTTCTCTCTATATTAGATGACTTTATAAGAAAAACGTAGGCCGCGTAAAACTAGAAAAACAAATGCATGTAGAGCAGTGGTTAAGATAACAGTAACGAAGTATGTCAAAAGTGAAGCAAATCTATTTTCTTTTCTGCGATTGTGATTTTTACATTTATCGGTATTAATTATGGTGTTTATCAAAATTTATGTATCATCATCGAGTGCTGCTGAAAATTAGAAGTTAACATTTTCAAGAATAATATCAATAAACCAGTAAATCAACTTTATTTAAAAAATCGTATTTACGTAACAATCATCCAAGCATCGTTAAAAGTCAAACCCCCATAACCGAGAAGATAAAATTGAGCACGCTCTATGGATCTGAGAAAGCACGTCCCGTGTTTTCCTCAAGATGTGATCGAGATGTCTCGCGCGGTAATAAAGGAACCATATCGAATGGTAGCGCGACACTCGATTGAACGAGCGCCGCGCGCTATTCGCGAATTTATCACCTCTCTTTCTCGTTCTCTCGCTTTCACGTCCCAAATGCGCGCTCTCGTGGTTTCGCACGCGGCCACCACCGGCGTCGCACCCCAGGGTGAGCACACACGGCTATACGGGTTTATGTACCAGAAGTGATGGGTACATTTGTTCGTTATTTCGTCGTGTTTTTGTTTTTACCGGGACTTTATTTACGACCGGATAGCGGAGCCACAAATATGCGAAGAGATCGGCTGACGCGTTTTGTTCGCCAGTGCACGTATGTACGTTTGCACCTACGTTCGTCCGTCCGTCCGTCCGTTCGTCTGTCCATCCGTTTGCCGGACCCGTTCGTTCGTTCGTTTATTCGTTCGTTCAGTAGCATTATTTCGTGGCGCTTTTATTCACTATAATTTGCGGGGGTGGCGGCGACGTTGTCATCCGCCGCGCTTTTACCATGTGTCGCGTCACGCGAACCGCGAGTAATGATAATGAACTCCGAACTGGCTGATGGCTGATTTACACTCGTCATTTTTCCTCTTTTGTCGGTTTTTCGTTTTCTTTTTATTGACATTCTTGAAGGAAAAAAACGAAAGAGTTGCGACATTGCGTTAAAGTTTGCGCTCCCGTTTGCAATCAATTTTCAATTTGTTCGTACTCGAGTATATGATTTATTAAATCGAGGTAGTCAGCGGACGCTTATTAGCAACTTTTAATGCTGGTCGTGAAAGCGTGACTACTTTTCCCTTAGTATTATAAACGATTGTCAAAAAATATTGATTTCTTTCAGAGAGAAATGTTAATTTGTTAAAATACCATTCTTTAAAATGATTTATCCTAAATCAGCAAGTATAAATTGTGTGATGCGATAGAAGAATGCGATTTTTCTGAGCAAAATTCATTATCAGATTTGTGAACTTGAAAAACCGAACCAGTCTTTCTCGCGGCGTGTCTGCCACTCTCACGCACGAGTGCGCACGAAAGAACGCCAATTTTTTGCTCTCGAAACTTTCAGGAACGTAGTTGCCACGTGGTGTGGCGCGGCGAGGCGGTTTCGCATAATAAATCTAGGAGATATTTGTTAGGGTGGGTAGGAAGCATTTGTCTATGTTAAGGGGGTAGAAAGGGCGCCGACAACACGGACGCCTCCATCTATCAGCGACTCCAGCAAACACATCAATCCACGACTCACGCCACGATGGACAATTTTAAGGGTGAGATAAAAATAAATGTCGATCGGTCGAACCGATCGCCTTCCCCAAATGCCGATCATTTTTCACGCGATCCCAGCGATCTATGAAAATGTGGGTGAAGATCGAGATATTACTGCATATATTGTTATTCCAAGGAGAGGAAAGAATAGACTATAAAATATCAACGTAATAAATTTTGTAAAGTCATACTACTACCACTGCTTAATTTATTGCGTTGATTTTGTGCATAATAAATAATATGTATAGATAGATATGTGTATAAATATACATAGATAATAGTTTATTTTTTGTAATTTTTTTATTTTAAAAAAGAATAAAATCGTGCGAGAAAATTACTGGAAAATTTTTACTTCACTAAATAAAAAGTTGATAATATTAATTGTCGGAAATATAAGAACGACACCTTTGCAATTAACATTATAGAAACATAATAATAATTAAGAGTTAGAGTATGGTTGTAGACTGCTGGTCGTTTTGACCGCGAAACTGTGGACAATAGGCAATTTCGCATTTCAGGGGACGGTATAGGTAGTCACTATGATCAGCATGTAATTAGGCGACGGTACGTGGGTAGACACGTGCGGACAATTCATCAGGGGGCTTTTCCCCTCAGCGCTGTTCGACCTACACCATGCCATTTACGGGTGTTACAAGCACGCGGCATTTTGCGTAAGTTACCTAATATTAATGCCACGATTTCACAATTGGCAAAGGATTAGTTACACCCTACTGCATCCGTAAGCGAAAAGTGCAATAGCATCACGACAAAAAGAAGAAAAATCGTTCAACAGGCAAACTGAAAATATTAAGTTTATATATATAATTGTAGGTATATAATTTTGTAAATATAATGCAGAAAACTAAATACGCAATGTGACACACAAGAAGTTGTTTTTCTACGCGATCTCTAAAATTACGAATATATTACTTCAGGTACACGCATTTCTCTCCGGTTGTCATTTTGTTAATTTTATTTTATTATTAATTTATAACCTTACACTTGTCCAATGCAATTAAGCATCCTTTAATCAATTTGAATTTCTTTAAAAGCAGTTATGAACATAATAAATATTTAAAAAGACATTAATCATATAAAAACTGCCCTGCTGATATTTATATGTACACAAACAAGTACACAAGCACTCAACGTAATTAACATTTGTTTCGGCGTCTGAGAATTTTTCAAGATTTTATGCAGTAAAACTACTGTCTTTATACTTTTTTCACGCTTCGATTTCTTAACTAGGCCATTCCATGCGTAACATGCAGTAAACAAATGCACGCATGCTCCTAACTATGTAGAGGCGCGTGTAGGTAATCGGTCTCTTGTCTGCCTACGACGGGTTGCTATAGAGACGCGTAGATATCTATAGCGCAGAAATTACAATGACGGTAAAAAAAAGACAGTAAATAAAAAAGGGAACGAGAGAACTACATCTTATCAGATAAAAATATCATCTTTCCGTTGGCACAATGTACTCTAATTTGAAAGAAAAAAAATTGTAATATGTTGCCCAATAAATATATCAATTAATACATTAATCGTGAAGACAGAGTTCTTGTAAACTGCTCTGTTATTAGATATGAGAAATTTATATAAAATATTTATATAAATGTTATTCCGTTGCCACGGAAATATATAAACGGAGTAAATGCAAGTATTATTAGTGTTGGCCTTTAGATGACGAGTATATCTAACTATCGGGGAAAAAGTGCGCTCATACGTAACCCGAGCAACCTCGTCCCTCCGTAAGCAACCTCGACTGTCCCTTCGAAATGGCTCACTCACGCAAAAATACGACACCCGCTGCCACTTATCGATGACCTCGTTACGATAGCTTCGTTGGTAACAAGTCATTAGACAAAGTCGGTGCAATTCAGGCTCGCCTGCTCTTTCAAGCCCTCTCTCGTTACTTTCTCTTCTTTCTCATCACCGTCCTCACCGACTCGCTAACTCGTTGTCGTCCCTTTCGTGTTCACGTCGTTGCCTCTTATGCGTGCTAACCCTCTCGCATCAAAGATATTAAAATGCCACAAGTACTCGCGGAATGCCACGAGCTTGCCAGGAGACTAGCTTACGACCGGACGTCGCACGTTTTCTTTTCTCGAAGAAGTTAGAAAAATGCCACGAAAGCGAATAATGCCATGACAGAAATAAACGTGATTTCCAGTTACCTATAGTTTACAGTATAATAAATAAAATCTAAATATAATTACATTTAAAAGATATAATGAATGTAAATATATAAAAAAGTACAATACATAACTGATGTCATATATCAAGAGATTATAATTTATTACTGCAAATATTTGTTGAAGTATGTATCTTCTACATATTTCTATATAGCATCGATATATCTAATTATAACAGAACAATGATGTGTGTGTGTGCGCGCAAAAAAAAAAAAATTGAAAAAATTTCAGTTTAGTTTTAAATGATAAACTATGATAATGACGTTATTTATTATTGACATATATTTTCTCAAAATAATCGTAAACGTGAAATTATATGTCGTTAAATAATACTGTCTTAGTGCTGCGTCAATCTAAAGTTGCTACCGTCTAAGAAGATTTTGAAGCTGCATGCTTCCCACACGGCTTTTCCCGTGGACTACTCGTTTCTCTCCCTTCCGACGGCGCACCGCCTCATGGAAAACCAAAATAACTCAATTAAAGAATTTCCATGAATTTAGGGAATACGAACGGATACATATTTATGATCCGATCGTGTCCCCGTCGAGGAAATTTGAATCGAGCGGAGAGAGCTCGCTTTCCAGCTTTAGTCCGCGAAGTAACTGCCGACTTTTATTGGCACGCAGCGACAACGACGACAACGACGACGACAAAACTTGGCGAATCTCTGTAAGATTTTTTTGTGTAATCGAATCACCCGATAAACCGAAGCTTGAAAAGAATATTGCGCCACGGAATGGATTCGCAACGGGTATGCAAGGTTTCCGCCCGATTGCTGTTTTCAGAAGTTAGCGGATCAAAGAACTGCGCTTCAAACTAAATACGAAAGTATCAATTCGATTATTCGGTGCGCTTTTGAGACAGTAATTTAATATTATTACAGTAACGGTAACATTATGGCAAAAATAACTTGTAAAAAGTATCGGCATTACTTCATAGAAAAAGATCAAAAAATGGGACTTTATCTTTTCTAAAGTCTTTTTCAAAATATTTGTACTTCAGTTTATCTTCTGCTGTTTGTCAACGTTATAATAAAGAGGACTCATGCGTTACTCAACGGTCAAAAGTACGAACATACGATTAATTACTCTGCTCTGCATGCCATCGCAAAGAAATATGAGCTCCGCCTTAGAAGCGACGACGTTGAAATTGCGAGAGGGATGATGCTCATGCTCGTCCTCCACTTCCCTTAAAGGGGTTCCAGTCCCTCCCTCCCTTCCCGCACTCTTTCCGGGCTTACCCTTGCTTTCTCCGCCTCCTTTACTCGAGCTTGCACCGGGTTAAAGGTGGAACGGATATGAAGTAGCTCGACAGAACGCGAACAGAAAGAAAGAGAAAAGAAGGAGCCAAGGGTGAAGGGATAAAAAAGGAAGACATTGCATCGCGCGGGACGAAAACTCCGAGAAAAGGGGAAACGAATAAAGGAACGGGAACGAGAACACGAGGAGAGAAGATTCTTCGTACAGGGTGGCGACGGTTGGATTTCATTTCGTCTTGTCGCTTTGATGTCCCTGATGCGTGCCGCTGGCCCGCTTCTGCCTTTTTAACAAACTCATCTCCTCGGCGACCCTTAATCTCCGCCCTTCGGCCTGTTCCGGTACCCATCTTTATTTCTCTGCCCCTCCACTGCGCTCGTCTATTTAACCACACGCAGACGGAAGGTGTGTATGTGTGAGTGCAAGTATACCGGTGAAGAGATCTCTTCGAATTGTCGCCGAATATCTAAAAATGGCGGCCGTTTATATGCTATTCCTGCGGGCCGCGATAAAAGAGATTTGCAATGTGCTTTATGTATCTAATCCTATTCATTTTACACGGGAAATGTCGCGTAATGCATGATTCATAAACAGACCTTGACCTAATTTTTGGCTACTTGATGCGGAAGATATTTGCGATGGAACTTGGGGCATTGTCATTAAAAAAATGTACGATGCGACATTAAACCAGAAAACTACCGGGTTGTATACCTATATCATGGAGAATATCGCATCACAAGATTAAAGTGAACAGACATTTAGCACACTGTAAAATAAGTTCTTGGAATGTTGGACACTATCGTCCATTCAAAGAAATTCCATTTTCTAAAAACACAATTATTGATCTTTCATATAGCCGAGAGTTTCGCTTCAGTTGAGAGATCGATTCAGTGTCACCCGTTCAAAAAGCCGTTATTACGAGACTTTATTATTTCATAATGATCAACATCCCTTTGACTGTATAACCGTTCGTAGAAAGGGGTCGCGTTTTGAGCTGATGAAAATTAAGTGATTTCCCTTGCCAGAATACCCTTCGTGTCATGACACCGATCGTTGTCGTAGATCGTTGCGGCTCGTCGACGACTATTATGTGACGAAAGGGACGAACGTTACGTTTCGGTACGACATAATTATGTCGCGGAACGACATCACCCATGGACATAAGTCATATCGTGGGAGGAGAGGAAGTGTTGTAAAAAGGGGTAAACGGAGGGTGCGACGAACACGTGGGTAAGAAAGCATGGTGATTCCACCAAGGGAGGAAGAAAGAATGGGCAGAGGGGACCCCGTTTTCTGTGAGAGTAGCCGCGTGTTGCTCGTACTATCAGCGCGTTATTAGCATTGAGGTGAGACCGTTTTCTAGGACCATCGATACGAACGTAGGGGTGGTCGGCCAAGGGGTTGGACACAGTCGAGCCAAGGGTAATCGTGAAGGCGAAAGGGGGTTGTAGTTTAGCGTGGTTGATACGTGGCTGCTTCTACACGCAACGGGGGGCCTTGTTAGGGCGAGGAATGATGGCACGCACCCGCGTTCCCCAGGGTCTTTTTCTCGTCCTCCGACAATGGTTATAGCCTCACGGTCGTTACCACGTTACAACCATCTTCTGATTCGATGTTTTGTAACGCTTGCGCCGGAAATGGTATCCTACGTTTCTTGCGAAGTGATTATTTTTACACATCTGAAGACATTATTTCTTAACGGGCTAGAGAAATTACCTCTTCATGGACGTTATGCGCTTTAAAATAAAAATCAATGTTCCAGCAAACTGATAAAATGCATGTTGATTTTTTATGTTCTCGTACAATTTTAATTATCCTCTAAATTATTGTCACATAAAAAATGGTAAAAATGACGGTTAACTTTGCTTCTACAAGTCTTTTCAGCTTCCTCCGTGTACTCGCGCTCGTAATCGCGGGATAACGTCTGTTTTACAGCGTTAAATTCGAGTCCGCGCGTGGAATAGCAATCGGCACTGAACGGGGAACGAGATATAGGCGTCTGCATGCTCCCTAAATCAAAAAATCCAATCCCCTCGAAAACACAGATCCGACAATACTGGCGAGCAGGCGGGTATCCAGTATTTCGCGGAGATCCCATGGACCGGCATCAATCCGGGTTATACGTGCTCGTACGTGTCTACCTATCTACCGGCATACATCTATATGCACTCGATAACCCAAATAACGAGTTTCCAGAGAAGGGCAAACAGAGAGCTAATACTCTGGGATGTATAAAATGTAGTAACTGTATGAAGAACTGTATACAAGATTCGTCAACTCTACCTCAAGATAAGTATGTACCTAACATACTGCAATATTATATTCAAACACACACAAATATTATTATAATAAATGTTGCCGTTATAATCACTTATATACTAAAATTTTATTATTATACTAAATGATTATATATACATATATATATATATATATATAAAATCATTTAGTATAAAATGAAATGAATGAAATGATTATACATATATAAAAATCATTTAGTATAATATGTGTGTGTGTGTGTATGTGTATGTATGTATGTATGTATGTATGTATGTATGTATGTATGTATATTGTTATCGACTTGTTCTTGTCCTAAGATAAAGGAAATAGAAAACGAAATTAATGTTACGGAAAATTGGCTGAAACGAAGTATTGAGCAAGCTTATCAATGCTTCCTCGTTCGACAGTTTCATGCGTTTAGATTGGTCGTCTCGTTGTTACATTTCTCGGTCGAATCTTCCAATCTAGCGTTACCTACACATACGTGGATACACACATGTTAGATGTAAACTTGTATGTACCCACGCAGATGCGAAATCCGTCGGGATGTGATATCGGCACCTAGTCCATCCGTCCGTCTCGCATAGATCACCGGATCTATGTTTCTCTCTCTCTCTCTCTCTCTCTGTCTCTCTATAGGGAGTACGGAGAGATCTATCGGGAGGGATTGCTCCTGGAGAGGATTGTGCGCGAGGAAACGCGACGACGGCAGTAGATTCGGTAGGTAGGCAGAAGCACAGTAACGTTCGTGGACGGCCGGGCTCTCTGCCTGTTAGGCCGTTTGGCTGCCTTGCTGCCTGACTGGCGGGATGGCTGGCTATCGAGCGACGCCGATGCAATTCCAATTCCTGGCTGTCAGCGGCAGAGCTGCGGGAGACGCGTCCATTCGTGATCAGCCTCCCGTGAAATCCCGTGCCTCCCCCCTCGACTCACCCCGAAACGAAACCCGGTCTCTCGTTCTCTGCCTCTCCCTCTTTCTCTATTCCGTTTCTCTCTCACCGCCGCGTTTGCCCTACCTCGTTTCTCTTTCCAACCCTATGTCTTCCTCTTGCTCTGATCCCCATCAACCACCTCCAACCTCCCACCCGCCATCCACGTTTCCCGTCGAACATCGAGTCCCCTTTCGCTCTCTCTCCTCCTCTTCCCCTTTGCAGCCGTTTCTACTGTGTTAATGCGTCAAATGCGTAGCCCTCTTGCGACTTCGATTTAGCCGATCCCTCGAAGGCACGGAGACATATCAGCGATGAACTTTGCTCTCTCAAATTAGGCCGCAAGGTTACTGAATTTGCAATGAGTTTAGTACTCAAAATAAGATTTACTTTCCGTAGTTTTTAAGAAAGATTAAACGAGTGATTAAAATTGATCCTAAAAATTTAATTACTGTAATACATCTTGCGAAGTGGAAATGCATGGAATGTAAATTTCTATTTCGTATGTATATATGTACATGTGTATATGTATATGCATGCGTATGTGTATTTCACTTTGTTATACCATGCTTTTATGTGACAAAAGTTCGAGCGATGGTGACAGAGCAGAAAATTTATCAGCGTAAGTTGGAATTTATCGTCGTGCAACGATGCTCTATATAAACCGACCGAGAGATCGATGGATCGACAGATAGGATGTACCAGGAGAAAAGATAAATTGTAAACTGTACATATTCCGCAGATACATATTGTAGACACACTTTTTTCTTGCATTGCACCTACATATGCATTGTATATCGATGTATGACGGTATATATAATATCTCGTCGTCGTCGTTGGGTTCTTCTCGTGTATAAGAGCTCGGTCTGCGAGGAAAAGTAAGACAAGAAATATAGCGGTGAGAGAAGAGCCGAGATAGCGGGAGGAACAGGGGGCGAGATAGTGCTGGAAGATGGTGAAAGGCGGGGTAAGAGAGAAGCTCCTAACACACAACACAATCCGGCGGCTTCGTCTGCTTCGATGGATTTTAAAAGATCCCCGAGATTATTACTTTTTCGTTTTCTTTCATTTTCATTCTTCTATTATTATTTCAGAGGAGCGGATAGATGCGCGCTCGCGCCCATCCGCACGGGAGTATGCGTCCACCACGTGTGCACCGCGTTATAC
This sequence comes from Crematogaster levior, assembly GCA_901521435.1. NCBI lineage: Eukaryota > Metazoa > Arthropoda > Insecta > Hymenoptera > Formicidae > Crematogaster > Crematogaster levior. The sequence goes on from CABEGB010000736.1 coordinate 1,160,575, forward strand.
GTATCCACATCTACACGTGTACATGCCTCTGTATGTGTTCGTTCGTCCCAGGTTGAGCTAGGCCGGGCTTGGGTTGGGTTGGATGCGTGGAAACCATGGACGACTTTGGGTAGGCTCGTTGGTTTCCCGCCGCGACTATCGGCGCGTATTGAAGCTCATCGTCACGGAAGTAACGTCGGGACAACGGCAGCGGCCTGAACGGGAGTGATGACAGAGACGAAGAGAGCCGAACGAGAAAGAAAAAGAGAGCGGGATAGAGTGATAACGGTGAGTGAAAGAGAGAGACCGAATTGATTGAAGAGGAATGGCTCTAAAGTGAGAGAGACCGCACCGTATGTTGTCGCTCTCTGCCATCAATGTTCCTCGCGTTCGCGTGTCTGTACTTCTGTTTTATGTCGATGATCCACATCTTTTTCCATCTTCGCGTTGACGAAGGGTCGGCAGGTGAAGAGTACACGATAATATGTAGAAGTCGATCTCAATGGGTAATAGACCAGACAGCTTCGCGCGTGGTAACTCCAAGAGTTAAAAACGGAGTTCGTTACAAAGTTTATCGCGTAGCGCATTAATTGGAACGTAATTGCATTTAAAAATGATAACTCGAGTACACGCGAGTCTGAAACGTGATTTTACGATTCAATATAATATACGTTGTAAGAAATATTGATTGCATATCCGTTGAAAGCGTTTCAGCCTTTTTATCAAGAAAGTATATTATAGCTATAATAAATGGGAGAGAAAGAGAGAGAAAGAGAGAAAGCCTCCTCCGTTATAATACGAAAGGGCACCGCTCAATGAACCCTATCCAATCTCACGCGCGCCGCGATCTCCGTGCCACAATATGGGCCGCAGACCACAAAAGCAAAAGCCGAATGCTATTATTAACTCCGACCGATTTCTTACAATAGTGGATTTAGTAAGGGTTGTCCCATTACGTACAGTTCATCTCACTTGAGGTGCAGGTAAGTACAGGTGTGGATATCGGGAAGTTAAATCCGGTGGTGAGGTAAGAAGGGGACGGTTCATTCTGTAATAATCGAGACGCCTTTGTTAGTAGCACGTAAATAGTAAGTAGGTGGATCAATATTATCAGCACGCAGCGCGTCTTTTATTATATCGTCGATAGCATCATGGTATTTACCTCGCGGAGACACAGTTAAATTTGCTATGCTATATTTAACGGTGTATTTCAATGTAAAGCGTCATAATCACTGGTTCCGCTACTAATAGTTGTATGAATGAGTCAGTTCCCGGAAGCACGCGTTAGTTGCTTTAAAAAAAAGCAACACGTGTCGAAGTTCTTATATAAAAACATCGTTGCATTGTCAATTTACACTCACTTAATTCTCCCTATTAATTTTACCCGTTTAGAATCTTTACGAATTTAAAAGAAAATAATTTTTACAGAAAGAAGAAAGAAAATAGATGCACGCGCGTTAAATATTGAAGTATTAATTTTGATTGGAAACGTACTGTAACATTTATACTTTGCAACTCGTATCATTCGTGTATCATTCGGTATCTAATGACGAACCGCGAAGTCAAAACGTGGATAAGATAATTTCCTCACATCGATTGGAACTAAATTCACAATGGTACTTTTGAATCAGGGCGGCGTAATAATTCCACACAACAATATGACTAAAGTAAAACTCTGAAAAGTCGCAGTTTATCGATTAGTTTTTCTCTATACTAGAGCTTCTTGATACTCCGTGTTCCGTAAAGTTCCATTTCTGAATGTTACGTGGTATTGTCACCGGTGCTTCCACGTTTAAAATCTCAAGAGAGACGGATTGCCACGAGCGATTCTCGATGTACATCTGTTCTACGTTTATGTCCCGTGGCTTACCAATCCGTAAAAATCAATGGATATATTCTATGAAACACTCAATTGAATTTTGATGACAGTGTGATTCAAAACGATTCTGTCTACAAGGTACTAAATCTTAAAAGTAACATCTAGCTACAACTCAAGAGTAGCAATTAAGCGAAAACAGGAAGCGAAATAAAAATGATGTATTTTAAATTAAAAAATTGCTAGACGCATTAAGTTTTTTCAGCTTAATGCGACATTTTTTTTATAAATTTTGTTGTTTCTAAAAATTAAGAAAGTATGATGTTTTTAATAGCTTAATAATGGCTATCATGAATATATTGCATGTCTAATACATATTTCATTTGCTGACAACCTGTAGTGACAATGACATAATTGCACGCAGGTGTCAGGTCCATACGCAGGCAATCTCCTAAATGTTCGTTGCGAACTGTCATTGACCGTGCCTGACATTCGCAACCATATCACCAGCTGAGACGGTCCTCCTCCGGATACCTTTCAATGTCGGATGACATTTAAAGGTATCCGATGAAGGGTGTAATGTGTTCAAGAAGCAAAATGGCGAGTCTCGTGCCTGAGTCCCACCATTGAGTCCTCTTCTGTGTTCACGTGTATATATAATACATACACGCTCTTTAAGGGAGGGAGGTCAAGCAGGACCACCGCCGCGCCGACTGGCTCTCGGGTACGTATGTCCCGCGGAACCTACGATACATCATTTTCGGCTGGGATGATCTTACGGTAGATTTACCATTTGTACAGTTTATGGGCGTCGGTCTGGGCCATAAACTTGGTTGGCAATGACGGCGACCCACGCCACGGCTGCCGACTAAGTTAGGTAAACCGGACGGTGGCTCGTGGCGGTGGTAGTTTGGAAGCAAAATCTCGGGGAGGTAGTGCGGAAGCGCACAAGAATCCTACACGATATGTACGTTTAGTAGTAGCAAAAGTGCCGTCGACATATTGGCCGTTTCTGATTTGTTGAGAGAGAGAGCAATAATGGTTTGCGCTTACGAGATTAGAGCTGTTAATATAAATTAAAATAAAATAAATTTAAAATTCATTAATAAACACGTTGCGTAAATTAAATTAATTAACGACCAAGAACGTACGATAGATTTCAGCATCATATTACACGTTAGAGCTTGTGTATGACGCTTGAAAGTGCAATAACGTCGCTATTAATTTGTTGGAAACTAGGCACTTTTAGATGCAAGTAACATCTTGTTCCGAGTATCGTGTTAAAGGGTGATCACATGAAAACCGGTCGCTCATGCAAACACGAATTACTACGCATCGCGTGCCTATCGGGATCGCGCCATCGTCGAGCTCGTTACGGGACGCACAAAATCCTTTTTGCGTCCCGTCGTCCGTTGCGTTTGACCCGTTTCGAGAGATTCCACAATAGGATGAGTGGCGAACACATGGGAGTATGCGGGATCGAGATATCGCGTGTGTCTATACGGTGGCCCTGCCGCCACACACAAGCGGCACTACGGCAAAGCACCGACACGCAGTGGAATCGGCGAATCCCACTCGATCAGAAGCCGAATGGAAATTAAATGCTCAGTCGACCGTTACGCTGATTGATTTGTATTCTGCGATCTGCTGGCATGGCGAGGAAGTGTGCTAAACTGCGGGATTTATGTTCTCTCCTAATTGCGTCGCTCTTCCCCCTCGTCTGCCCATATCTCGTCTACGCTACTGCCCATCCCTCCACCCGCTGAGCTAACATTCTTGTTAGATTAATCCGACATTTGATATAAAACGACATGTTTTTATGATGTATTCTGCTTAACAAAGATGTTCAATTAAAGTAATTAAAGTTATGTTTAATAATAAAAATAACATGTCGAATAAAATTTCTTCGCGACGTAATTTTTAGGAAATGTGTTAATTAAAATTTTTTATGGATTAAAAAATGCAAGCAGTTTTTACAGTTACTACGTTATTACGCAAAATAAACTAATTAAAAACAACTTTACGAGTTAGATTCCTTTCGCGGGACTAAAACATAAAAAAATAGATATAAGATATGAAAGACACAAAAAAGAGAACATCTAACAATAAATAATATTCTTTTTAAAGAATACTCGTATAAATGAAAACGAGTTTTAGCTTTAGTTAACGAATACATCTCATTTTTTTTGTTACTCTTATTTCTTTTTCTATATTAGTTCACTTCTTAAATGTTTATAAAACTATCATTCAGAGAAAAGTATGTACATGAAAATACATGCACATATAATACGTAAATATATGTATATCCGCATTAAGTTCGAATTTGTATGTTATTAACTAAACTCAAATGACTGTATATGGATCAGTCATTCCTGCAGGAAACATATCTAAAGCGAGTATAGTATCGACATCTCTTGGGTCTGTTAAGAAGTATATATTACATTATCGATTTACATATAAAAGACTACTTATCGCAATGTTCTTTAAATTTTTAATCTGAATAAAAATAGCCTTTATTTAACAATTATTTACCAAAATTACAGTACAGTATTATAATGTGAATTTGTATGTAAATACACAATATTAATATCTTTATCCATTTACCTTTATATATTCATTTACACACACAGTAAATGTAATTTCGTACATATTTTTTATTATTGATATAATATTATACACATACAGTACTATTGATCTTATCAACAATTGTTATTGTCAAACAGAAGTGATCTAATTTACTGACATTACTGATTTTTAATTTAATTACTAACAGCAAGTCTGTTATCAATAGTCGAATGCTTCTTGTCCCAATAATAACTACAATTAGAAGAATCAAAAATCTGTAACAAGAAAATTGTTGTTTCCTATCTTACTATTTGCTGATAAGAGCAATCTGTCGATCATGATATCGGTATATTCACTGTGTACTCTCTGATAACATTTACATCTTGATAACATTCAACAAGTACACATTTCAAGTTAAAATCAATATCTTAAGCTCCATGGGTACAAAAAGTGCTTGTACCAACGTTGGATTAACTATCAGCATTTATGAAATACTGAGCTTACCGCTTGAGGATATCTCCATTTATCACCTTTTACTTTGACTACTTATCGCAAGAATCACTGCATCTAAGTTTCTCCTTTCAACTATAGTAGGCAGTAAGGAGATTCATATAAATATTATAAAAATGTTATTTTCCACGAATAATATTTTAATGAGTAGTTTAACGAATATAAATTGTTTTGCGATATATTGAAGATATTAGAAATATAAAAAAAATCTTTAATCATTAAATAATCTTTAATCATTATTTGTTTCATTATTCATAACTTTTTCTATTGTTATATATCAATATAACAATAAAATATATATACATATATAGAGCTTTAGATAATAGAGCTTTATTTAAGTAAAATAATTTACATTATATTATTATTTATTAATTTCAGAATTGAATGTTAAAAATGTCAGTTTGCGAAAATTTGTTATCCGCAAATTCGCTCATATATAATGCGACATATTTGTGTAAAGAGGGTACTGAGTAAATCGCAGGGATCGGCGAGTCTTGCATACCAATGAGCCTACTCAGACTCCTCCTTTTACTCTAATCAGGATGCAGCCCTTGACGCGATGCAACCCCTCCATCTCGGCTATTTCTGGAGCCACCGGCTTTACTTTGCGTCGAGGGTTGCGGCTTGAAGCGCACATTGGCCGTCTTGGAGAGTGATGCAACAGGGGTTGGTGAAACGAGGTTTTAGTACATCCAAGACGGTGGCTGGTACGAGGTGTTACATTCCATCTGAGATTTTCAAATTACCGGATTATGCCAAGAAAACTGGCTGGCGCAGCAGCTATCTAAGATGCTTAACGTCGTCGACACGGGTCGCATGGTTTTAAGTGACGATCATCTTAACATCCCTCTCCTTTCCTTCCTCCCTCCCTCCGGTTCTTCTTGCCAAGTGAACGAATGAAGTTCGAGATTTAGTAGCTTCTTGTGCAGACAGCGTCTGACAAACGGTGCTGGTGGCTTCAATGATCGTTCTTTGGATTATCCATTTTCGTTTATACAAATTATATGTACAAATTAGATAAAAATGAGTACGCATCATATATTTGTACTACAATAATAGTTTAACACAATTTCAATTATGCTATTAATATTAAATGCTATTAGTATCCTCTATACTTCGTAATCAAACACCCCGTATATATGTATGTGTATACGAACATAACTGTTTTTGTAAAAAATAGAGATAAATTTTTATTTTTTTCCGAAGTAAACCATTGTGCAATTAATTTAAGATTTTGTCAGTGTGACATTTTTGTGGAAAAAAGTAGCAACTAATTTTTCATTCAAAGGCACAATATTGTTTCTAATTGATGTAAGTGTATTTTTCCGTAGTGATTTCTCCATTCGTCCTGGTAAAAACTTTGGAATAACAAACATTAAAATGAAACAATCTTGCAACAATCGTGAAATACCGTCACAAAAAAGCAATTCAACATCCTGTTTCCGAATTATTCTAAATTATTTAGTATCTGCATTCGTACGTAGACAGCATAAAACACAATTTTCTTTCGTGTTACGATTTCAAAAGCGAACATTCTCTTACATTATGAATACTGATCGTTTAACGACACATCTCAGAATTTTTATTACATTCAATATTGAACCGTCCAATACGATCGTGTAATAATTATTCCTGGAATCTCACTTACACCAGGTTGTTAATATATATAATATATCCTGGCGATAACGATTTTGAACTAATTGCTTCTCCTATATTATATTTCATGTTGTTATATTAAATATTAGTATGGATCAAAACAGAAATACACGCATAAAGTTAAAACCAATAAAACGTGAATGTATTTTTCCATCATATTCTCGATATTAAATACAACTAAATTTAATCCTTTGCAGATCCTATATCAAAGTGAATTCAATATGATGGTTTACGGTTTAGTCTTTATTACGCCTTTTTGTCAAAGGTGCTCCATTCGTTGAAATTAATTTGGAGCGCGAAGTTGGATTCTAGTTTTTATATTTGTATATCGAATACAAACAGTTTACGAATACAATATTGATAAAATTCGGGAAGAGTAAAGGAAAAAGAATGGAGATAGCAGAGAAAGAATTTAATTTCAACTCTAAATACTTTACAGCGTAGAGTCGTAATGTTTTGAAAGGGCAACGTACCAGAGTCCGTTATGTCAGACGATTCTATCAGCTATTGGCAACTTGATTCCACGGTTTTTACGTTCGCGATCGTGGAAAGCGCGAGATCACTCATGCGATACGCACGGCACAGATAATATCGCGCCGTCCGATCGATAGTTCAGCGCAATCGATCAGTTACCATTGTTGACGAACCCGCTCGATGAGAACCCGGCGTGACTTCCTTGATGACGAAAAGATGCTTTTACGTAAACCGACAGTGAATGACACAATCGCCGGTTCTTTCTAATTTTTTAGATCAATAATCAATCGATCGATAACCGATCTCTAAAATCTTGGACAGGTATTCGCACGATGCAGTTCTTTTCTCTGGCGACAACTGCTGCGAAAGGTGTTGCAAAATTAGCGAAGCGCAAGTCAAATTGCTCGTTTAAGTGATTGGCCACAGCGACTTTCAAGATCGATACGAATACATGCAATGTCTACTGCTTCTGTCAGAAAGATTTTAAGATTTGAGAAGGTGGGAGTGATATAAAAGATTCAGCGAGATAGATTGAACGGGCAAGGAATCATTGAAACCGACAAGATTAAAGTAATCTCCGGGAAGATGTATTGGAAACTGTTTGTGTCACTGCTCCCGCACCTGCTCGTTTGTAACTCCTTGGCCAGATCTATTATTTACGAAAATGTCGAGAACGATGTCGTCGCCGTTGGATCATTCATTCGCGAGGTACGTCAACCGGCGCCGTTAACAGTCGCTGCGGAAATGAGGGATCTAATGAGTGCCGGTAACGCACCGAAGTCACAAGATACTAAAAAACACATGAAAAACTCATCTGGTATGTTCTTTGTAACTAATGTTTCTATTGTAATATTGTAAAATACAGTGTACGAAAATATTACTAAACTAAAGTCTAAACTAAACTAAAGTCTAAACAGCTTAAATAGGCAATCTTAGAAATACATTTGATTTAAATAATTATAAGGAAATTAACGTAAGGTTAAAACAAGCATATTGTATCTAAAAATTAGTTATAACTTATTCTCTCTCCTTCTCTCCCCCCTCTCTCTCTTTCTTTCTGAGATATCAAATCAATGCTTATCGCCGAGTGCTGAATTTCGAAGACGTGTTAGATGTCTTGTTGAGCGTAACAAGGGCGGACAACAATGTGGTTTTAGGCAAATCAGACGAGGGTGGTTACTACAGAACCTATGGAAGTGATGCGGAGGGTGAGAAGGGTTACTTGAAGGAAACCTACGGTAAAGGTGATCACGGCTACAAGACTCTCGACACCTTCCATAAACAGGATGGCGACAAATACGAATTTGAGACGCAAACCACTTACGGCAAAAACGACGATAAGAAACAACATAATGAGAAAAAGAATTATGATCATGAGGGTGCAGGTAAGGAATCATTAAATTGTAATTTACAAATCAACTGCAGATACTAACGATCTGAAAAGAAAACTAAACGAAATCTTGTCGGCAAAAAATTTTGATTTATATATTCGCTTTATTTACCTCGCGAAAAATATACATGTCGCTAAATTATTACTTTTGTCAATTTTATATGATAAAATAAATTTTATCAAAGATATTATTTAATCAAACTGTAGAAACAAAACAGTCCATAAAATACTTTCAAATATATAGCTATTGCGAATAAAATTAAAGTATTCTTCATAAGCTCTTATTTAACACGATATAAAAATTATAGGTACTATGATCGAAACGGAGTACGCCGGTGACGATGACGGAAACGAATACTCGCACTATACCGGAGGTGACGGCGACGATGGAGGTCATTATAGTAGCCATTATACGGAGAAGAAAGAGCCGGAATCTTACAGCCACAACGAGAGTTATTCTTCTGGCGATGGTGACGACGGATCTTATGAAACACACAGCTCTTACAGCTCCGGCGGAGAAGAAGAAGACGGGGACCATTATTAATTTTAGCGTATATTATTTTAACGTTTGGTTCAAATTAGAGCATTCACTTTTCAATTTGAACTGCAACCTGTTATCATAAAAATTATTCCGTTGCATATAAAATACGCACGTTATCATCAAAATTATCGAAAAAATGATAAAATATATTCGCGTGTATATGCATAGATACCTTTTTAATAAAAACGATAAGGCTCGCGCGCATGCATACGCACACGTTTTCTGTTATTTTACGAGCGATTAATATTCACTTTGCGACAATAAATTTGTAACATAGATCGATTGTAATAATTTATGCTTAATAACCAATAAAGTATCATCGTCACGTGTTAATTTAACTTGGTTGTTAATTTTCTACGCTACCTACATAATTGTAACAAGCAGTATTTATTCGTAACTGAAATAATTAGTCCTACGCAAATGGTTTTTTAATAACTTTAATTAAAAGATGTGAAAATCTTTTGCATCAACACATTGTGTTAAAATGTGCGGAATAAAGCACGCCGGCGGCCAAATCAAATGCTATATTAATATTATAACAACGTTTCCATTATGAAATTTGCTTTTACGCTTTCGCGCTTGAATCGATCGCGAAAGTACGAGCGTACGCTCGAAATTACCGCTCGGCGAAACTTGTTACACTAGCAATGCCCGTGCATGATCGATTATCAACAGTTAATCCATTCTGGGATACATTTCACGTTGCATGCAAATAGTTCGTTCTCACGGATGGATACGTATCTATTCGTCGAAACATTAATCCATTAAGTGGTTCCATTTCTTCATCAAAAACTAATGTATGTGCAATTAAAGATGAGTACGTACGTTTTTGTGCATAGTATAATGTCGCTGATGTAATTAGATTCTGAAGACATGATAGGCGAGGAGGACGAGAATTTTTCTTTCTCGTAAAGAAGAAATAAAGTTACCACAGTAGCTGACATGCCATTTATTCTTCGAGTTAACGCGATTCAGCTTTTACTTACCGTACAACATTTACTTAGGAAAGTATTTAATTCGAATAAATTACGTTGCACTGACAACTTTTATTGCACGCGCTAGTTATACCAGCTAATCAAATTGTCGTTTAATCCCTTCGCGTGAATGTACGAATGTAATTTGGTTTGTTGCGAAGAGTAGTTTCTAATTTAACATCACCCGAGGGTCAGAAGCAATAACTAGTTCTCGGTCTTTGTCGAAACGCTTTGAATCAGTACGCTTTATGATTGTTTATTTATTCAAAAAGCAAATAGGTTTTCAAATCTATCCCGTTATTGATTATAAATCTAATTTAATTATGCAAATAGAGGTTTGAAATAGTGCTAAATCGAAAAATATTATCACTTGGTTGATATATAATAGATGCAGTTAATTGCCGACGAAATACAGTTTCTACAGCTGACAGAGAAGATGAATACGATAAAAAGTTTGTTAACAAGTTTCTTTCTGTCACGCAAGAATGTATCTCGTTGTACATATTTTAGATCTAGTCATTGGTATCATAGACGCGTCATATTCACGACGGCTTACATTTTGCAATTTATAATGAGAAAACTTTCCAGATGGTTGTCCAAGCGGAAAATCAGTTTGTTAATTGTGCGAGATAATTATCGTTAAGCGCTGCACATGACAAAGAAATATTTTGTTGTTATCGCTTTACTCAACCATTTTCCAGAGCCTATGCGCGTTTGATATAATTTATAATACGATTAACCAAAAAAGATATTTAAATTCACTGATTGTACAGTTTCGTCTTTATATCACGCCATGCATATAATTAATTATAGATTAAAAACAAAAAATGTTTATCATTAGCGAGTACAAAAACATTACTGAACGAAAATGATCAGCTTAATTCATATTCAAAAAGTACATGCAGGCAATAAATAAATTATTTGATGTTTCGATCAATAGATATTAAGGTATGCAACGCTCTCTCTGACGGTCTATTTAATTTTAACATTTCACCGCAATATGTTTCCATTATTGCATACAATCGAAAAGAGAATATCGTGATAGTGGAGCAGCTGAAAATATCAACTGTTTGTTTGCATAAATGAGTTTAAGAGGCGAGCAAAGCAATGGAGAGTTCAAATTAGGGACTATCATTGTCAGCTCTCTCGCGGCTATCGTCGGAAAAGCTTGTACCTCGAATGGGGGCTCTTGGTCGTAGAATGGTAGCTACGTCGGTCCCTCCGGGTTTAAATTAGAAAACAATTTCATTAGCAGCCCAGGAACCAGCGCAAGGTCCTTTTGTTCGCGTCGGCGTATAACCCGACGGTTTTATTCAACATGCGAGAATGCACCATGTGAGAGTGGTAATGTGGGGAACAGACGAGAAGGAAGAAAGGAAGAAGGAAAGATGGTGCGAGAGTAAGACTTGAATGTGAGAGACAGTTCGGTTGTCGGATTGGGAAGGTCGAGACTAACGGTTCCATCAACTGATTGCACACCTCACAACTTAGCGATGCGGAATAGACGACGTCTGCGGTATTCACTATTTCTTTCATTATTTAACCAAAAATAAAAAATTTAATTAATTTAATTTTATCAATGATAATTAATTTATTGCATTATATCAAACAAAAACGTTGTCAAAAATTCTTTACTTTTGTGATTTTTCTTTGTTATATTTCTAAATTTTAAAAAATGATTACTTACTAGAAATACTTTTTCCTTTGGCACGAGGATTAATATAAATAGAATTATAATAGAAACGCGCCAGGTTTAAGATAGTTGAATATTTTAATAATTATGAAAATTATACCTGGAAACAAATCTTAACTGTTAGCATTATCATCCTCGGAAATAGCGCAAATAGAGTAAGAGTAAAATACTTGATGAGTCAACGAATTATGCCGCAAATGCTTTGCTCTTCCCCGTGCGCAAAGATTTCAATGACATTTTAGATTTTAATTGAAATCGCACCGAGCTGATTGGCCAAACAAAGGGGCGAATGATCTGGATGGCCCGACGTCGCCTCCGATCTGCTTACAAAGCAATCTTTCCATCTGAATCGAGATCTACGGCGAATGCCACCTAATCTAATCTCCGTTACGACGCTGAGTCGAAATCGAACTTGGCAGAACCCCTGGTCTTCTCTCTGTCTGAGGGATTCTCGTGGAAACTGGGCAGTAACCAATCTTTATCTTGATTATGCAGCGCCAACACCGGCGGGAGCCAATCTTCAATCGAAAGTAGTTGCCAAGTAAGATCGTAAAGAATCAGAATCGAGCGGTATTTCAGGTTGCGAAACAAGTCGATACTTTAGATTTGCAATGGAAATCAACATCGTCAATTATTGTATCGCGATTTTCTACTTCTTATATTTGTTCGCATACATCCATTTGTTTATTTCAGTCTATCACAAAATTTATCATGTTAAAAATTTTTACAACAATACAAGAATTATAGTCTGTAAATTTTAGGATTTTAGTCTTTAATAACATTTGGAGATTTTCCCTTTCTATAGAATAGTCATATAACGAGTGTCTTTTCCTTGACATTGGAATTGGTAGAAGATTAAGACCACAGACGCCATTATTTTTCCTGGTTTTCGATGGTTTTTCGAGATCATCTAATAAAACCGTCAGAGATGTCGGAACAAATGGGTCAACAGTTAGCGAAACGATCCGCACAACGCCGCGCATGATATACGTGTCGCCGACGTCTGTAAAACTCAATAAATTGTTTTTGGTTTGTGACGTTATAAATGGCACTGTGTTTACGAGAGGCGAATTTATGTCGCAGGTAATGGAATTAATGATAAAATTAGACAGTTTATCGATGAGCTAGCAAGTGCGACGCTGTGTTGTAATAACAAAACGCTTCTAGGGTATTCAAACGCGACATATGCATATCCTGTATTTGTACGTCATGACGTTAATTAAAATGATTGCGCAAACATCTGGTAGGGTACTTAACTTCAAATATCGATTGAGGTCACGCCGTTTCGCGAGGTGCTGATCGGACGTGTGCATGTGTCAGACAACGAAACGCCACTTTGATTCAAAATAGATATTTAATTATTCACGATTAGATTTTTCCGTACATCAATTAATCACTGTCCCGAAAAATGATTAGTTACATTTTATATGTATCATCTGTATTCAATTTACTTAGTAAATCTTGGAAACACAAAATTTTTTTTAAAGAAAAAAGTAAACATAAAAATATATATGTAAAAAATGTAACCATTACATTTTAATTATGTATATATAAGTTTAATCAAAGTGCATCTAATGGCAAATGTTGATTACAAATAGAAAAAGAAACAAATCGATACGAAGACGATAATGCGATTTGTTGTGGTCTGGAAATTTCCGTGGTTATTGTTCCCGCAGGCAGACCGATTTTTCACGGAAAAAGTGGTAATGGAAAGTTCTTCCTGATGTCGGATACAACTTTTTGCGGAAACATTGCGTTCACGCAGTGTATCGAGATACGATTAATCAAATAGAAAATTTACATTGTTTGGAACATTCGTTGGAAACTCATAATTTTATTCAATAACAAATATTACTCGGGGAAATATTAACGAGTCAATTTGTTATGTCACTTCGCAAGCAAGAAATCACAATGAGGGCCGATTCGACGAATAATATTTTAACACCCGATTGAATTCTGCGAGATAGCGCGACGGAATATTATAGTAGAATAAACGTAATGTGCAGCGATGCGAGAAAGTGTGAAACCATGTGCCCCTCCCCGCATTGGTGTCAACAGAGATTGAAATGAAATTTAGGAATACTTGCGGTTGTGCGAATGAAAGTGGGCTCGGCGGAAACAGACGGCCGCGTCGTGGCGGAAGTAGCTGAACCATCGATATTTAAGTGTCAACCGTTGTAACATCGACCATCAGTCCAATCGAATCTGAGTGCGATCAGAGATGGTGCGAAGTACGATGCTATTTCTGCCATTCATTGCAATATGTTCGCTCACGTTGCACACAACATGTCACGCTCGAGATCTAGCCAGTGCGGAATCGCGCGTCAGTCGGCGCGATGTAGAAGGACAGAATGATGACCACGTAGATCATTTAGAGCCCACCGTGATGTCGTCATCGATTGCGGGGACAGGCGAAATCGATCTCGAGACGGCAGCGACCAAACATAAGGGTCATCATCACGAATCTAGCGGTGGTCATAAACATCAATCTCATCATCATGAAGAGCACGGCGGAAAAGGCGAAAAAGGATACAAGAGTCATCATCATCACGACAAAGGTGATAGCGGAAAGCACGATAAAGAGCACCACTCGGGTCATCACGAAGAGCACGGAGGCAAGAAGAAGGGTCATCACGATGAGCATGAAAAATACGGCGAGCATCACGAGGGCGAAAAGGGTCATAAAGGTGGAAAGTTCGGTGAAAAGAAAGGCCACAAGAAAGGTCACAAAACTAAAGGTTACCACAACAAATTCCATAAAGACGAGTACCATAAAGAACATAAGTTTTATGATGATTATCATAAGGGTGGGCATCACGAGAAGCATGGTGACTTCCATGGTCATCACGAGAAGAAGGAAGGCCACCACAAGAAGGGTGGTCATCATCATTCTGGTTATCACGAAGATCATCATGGCAAGAAGGGTCATCATGACAAAGGTCATCACGACGAGGAGCATAAAGGCCACCACGGCAAGCACGGCCATGACGAACACCACTCCCATCACGATGCGTACGGCAAGAAAGGCGATCATCATTCCGGGAAAAAGTATGGCTATAAGAAGGGACATTAAAATCATACGTTTAAGTATTACGTATCAAAAAGCGATTACTCGTTCTACAGTTACGGCTTATGTACCTGCTTCGGACAAAGTCACGCGACGGTGTCGCGTGATTGTTGTGTTTTGTACCATTCTTTATATAGAGCGAATACACAAGGGAGTTGTTTGGAAATTGCGGCTCGTTGACTTTTCTTTCTCCTTCGAGTCTTAATAGGGCAAATAAGTTTCTCCCCCCCAACTCATATTTGTCCCAGCAGCTACATTACAGTCAAGACGGCAACGTGATATTACGCCTTATCGATTCCTTGCGATTTATTACCGTCGTTTTTCTCGGTGGTCTTTTATCACTTCCCATCGGCAAACTAAAGTAATTTTGCCATTTCTTCTCACCTTGTGCCTTCACTTATTGACAAAGATAACGATTACGTGAGAACGAACATGTTATTGTTCTCAAATCATGAGAACGAGATTTTTACTCATCGTAACAAACTCGAAAAAAATAACCGAGAAATGGCACATTATCGTGTTGGGTCATTATTATCAATTCGGCTAAAAAATTGAATTTAAATAATTGTTTTGTAAATGGTATGTATCGAGAAAGCTTTTTCTGAAATATAAAATGACAGTTTTATTGGTTCAAATTTTGACGTGAATTGATTTATTGTACAATGAAAGTATTTCTCATCGTCTCTATTGTCGAGCAAGAGTAATATATTAGCAATTTTGCAGTATGAATTTTAATGTCACATATAGCCCAGATCATTAATGCACCAATAATTGAGGTTAATCGATTGGCCAGCTGATTGAATTGATTACCGGATATTAATGTGCCGCGGGAACGCATGTTGACACTGTTAAATTTGTAGGTAAATATCGCATATGTCTACAGTGTTATCTCTTGTAATAGTGTACAACATAATATCACGTTATTCGTTTGTAAAACATCAAAATGAAAATATACTTTTATAATATAAGACAATCGATATTTATATCGCGTTCAAAAACAGAGTCAAGTCATATTAATTAAATTTATAATAATGTTCAAGAATAATTTAGTCTAAATTGTTTTTTCTTTCATACCAATAATTTCTTTCAGATCAAATTAAAGTATTTTAAGGTTAATTATTTTTGTAAAGAATAATGTTGACGTTGTTTTTGCATAATTCATTTTTTATACATCTATTTGCTTAATATTGATCTTATTATTCCTTGATTTTTATTTCTTTTATACTGCCACATTATGATTTGACCACCAGCGCGTGCCGTCGAAAATATGATTGTTGATATCGTCTGTAATGTGTATACATAATCAGCGATCGTTGTTCATTGATTAACGATTCTAGAAAATGTTATTTAAATATATCTGCATTATGCATATTATATAATTTATAATAATTGTTTGTAAATAATAAAAATTAAATCTTCATACATAATTATTTTTGTCAAATAAAGATGTTGAAAAACCGAAAAATTGACTAATTTCAATTTTCTTTGACCCGTCTGGCAATTTTATTAATTATCTTAACAAGACGTTTGAAAAACTGAATTGAAGATAAATGAAATTTTTCGATCTATTCTTCTTCTATTTAATGTTTCGCGTAAATAGATTAGAACATTTACTGCCGCTGATAGTGTATTACTGATAGTATAAAGTTTTAATTATGAACATACTTGATTATATCAGTTTTTAGCGTGATACAATGAATACGCCAACAAGATGAGCTTAATCCAAATATTTAATTTAGTAGCTTACGTCAAAGGATTTCTTGCGCGGCCTCGTGATGCAATTTTCATTATACGACTGTAGCAGGCAGATCATTTATTATTCGAAGGGTTGCTTCAACTTCATGAAAATTTTATCAAAGATACGGTAGAGCTTATTTAACTAGTTTTCAGCGACATTTTATTAGTAACTCTTGTTCTCCGTTATGTTTATTCATAAAAAAAATTTATCGTTCTATTTGTCACACGGGTGAAAAAATGTGATGTCACAATATAAATAAATTTTATTTAGCAAAAAATAAGAGCTGTTATTTTTTTTAAAAGCTTCTAGTCCAGCAATTCGCGAAAATGCAATGTGAATGTCACATATTTTTGAGTCTTCATTAATTTGGTCAAATGGCATGATTTGGCTTCATGAAAACACCGAGGTAGTACATACTTCTTCGAGCGTTTCGCGCTTTTCCTTTTTTCCCCTCTACGTCACTTCAATTACATTAATTAAGCCACCCACACGTGCACGCATTACAAACCGAAACAATAGTGGACCCTTTCGACGGCCGCCGGAATTGTCACGGCGGAGCATTTCAAGTAGGTTCGTTGTCGCGCGTATACAATCTCCGGCGGAGATGGAAGCAATGGGCTCACGCACCCTGAACACTCGCTACATCGTGTGTGGCAGTAAAGAAGTGCATAAAGTCCCGTTAATCCGTGTCCGGAATTCAACTCAGACGCCATAGAAGTGGCGATCTCATTTGCTACAGGGTGGGATCGTTAATCAAATCCGCGGCGCGATGAATACGATAGTAGGCGTTCTTGCTCCGCTTGTTTTTACAACGAACGACGCATACACAACGTGGCAGAAAGTCGTATCGTCCAGTATTATTTTGCAAAGCAGATTGAGAATGCGTGCGCTAATGAATGATGAATATTAATTGGAAATTACAGAATGTTTTGTTACATCCTGTATATGATTTTCACACGTATGTTTTTCTTTAATCAATCTCCGTTTTTAAGATAATGAGTGTTCTAGACGAGTTATACGACAGCCTCAGAAAAGCTCGCTAAACTAAATATTAATATAATACGTTATACTATGAGGGATACTTTATTTACTGCTACCCGATAATACGTTATTCAATAGCGGATTTAATGCTGTTTATTAATATCGGAATTTGATAAATTGCTGAAGCATAGGAATTTTTATTAAAAGTGAAAATCTCAGGCACGCTGATAATTTACGATACTTATAATTTATCGATTAATAATGTATGTCTATTTAATTAAGAAAATGTACGTTTCTGTACGCAACTACACAGAAAGATTTCATGTTAAAGAAATATAGTAGATTATATAGAAAGTCTTTTTAAGTCTTATAAAATAGTCATAATTCTGTAACCATTTACTCAGTTATGGTAGAGCTGTGGTAGAATTCTGCAACTATCTAGATATACATACCACGCAAATTGCGTGCAATGTAAAAAAGACATGTTAAATATGTTACTTTATTTCAACGATGTAGGCATGATTAACAATTAACGTAAGGAGTATATATTACTGAATTATTGCATAATATGAGGAAGAATATGAGTAGTAGGAACAAAAGACGAGTAACAGAATTCTATTTAAAAGCAGCTGGTGGTATCTCCTGAGTAGCAAGAAATTTTAATGTCCCTTCTTGAAACCCCATTTCTTATGATCTTCATGGCCGCCCTTCTTGCCATGATGATGATGGTGATGATGATGCTCATCATGATCGTGGTGACCTTTATGTCCCTTATGATCATGATGGTGATGGCCTTTCTCATGGTGACCTTTCTTACCATGATGACCCTCATGATGATGATGATCATGATGTCCTTTCTTAAAGTGACCACCTTTTTTGTGTCCGTGTTCATGATGATGACCACCGTGTCCCTCGTGGTGACCATGATCGTGATGTTCGTCGAAGAATTCTTTATCTTTCTTGTACTCGTCGTGCTTCTTCACTTCGTGATGGCCGTGAGTGCTGTGACCTTTGCCATAATGTCCCTTCTCGTGGAACTTATGACCTTTCTCTCCCTTCTCGCCATGATGATGCTCCTTGTGATGACCATCATCGTGATGATGATGCTTCTTATGTCCTCCGTGCTCGTCGTGGTGCCCATGATGATGCTCCTTGTGATGATGCCCTTTTTCGCCCTTTCCGTGATGATGATGATCCTTGTAACCCTTATGACCATGATCGCCATGTTCATGATGATGATGGGAATGATGCTCTTCCCCGCCACCATGTTCATGATGATGACTGGCGGCTACCTGAAGATCGTCGTAATTCCTGGTAATTTCACGTGCGGTGGTCACGCAATTAGTAGCAATATAAATTGCCACAAGAATTGTTATCAGTGGCAATGCACGTAAAGGAAACATGATAACAATAATTGTATTTTAATACTCAATCTATTAGTCTGTCACATTAATAGATGTAAGCGTTTTCTAGCAGAGCAAGCTGTATGATGTGGCGATTCGAGGAGTGTTATTTATATTGCGATTCTGGTGCAGTGAGCCATCAAATTTGGCAAGAAATAGTATTATATATTTATATAATAGTATTATATATAAAGATGGCGGGGAGTTCCATTCCATTTCCTCCATTATGGTAGATTATAAAGAATCTATTCTATTTTGTAATCTACTACTTGTTTAAGTTATATAAATAAAATTACGTGATACTGATTGAACTTTCTTTATTGATTTTCAATAGTTCACTGAACCTATGATAGACAGCTACACTGTGTCAATATTGTCTTTTATTGAATAAATTAAAAATCAAATATAAAAGATTAAAATTTCTATTAAAACACAGTTATAAGAGAATTTTCATTCTCATAATTTGATTCAGAGATTTATACACTGTATATTGGCATTCTCTGTAGTCAACAGAATATGGATTATTGTAATTATTTTATACACATCTTTATAGATTAAAAAAATGTTTTTAACGATTTTGCAGGTTTTAATTCTCAATATGAAAACAATCTGACGTTATTGTTATTATTCAATTGATTCTTTTAAAATATTCATATTTAACAGTCGCATCTTCCAAGTATTCGCGTTTAAAGATATAAAAATAGATGTTGATATAAGTACCTTTCACAACATGTTACAGAAGATAAGACAAAATATTTAGTGCATTAACAAAGTATTTTTCAGAAGATTAAAAGTATTAATATCTTATGCTTATCAAGATTTATTTACATTTATTTAGTCGTATTACATTATTAGAAAAGTCATTATTATTAGAAAGTCGTACTACTTTATTAGAAAAAAAACGAAAACTTGATTCTAATTCTTTAATATTTTTAATTAAATAATAATTGAAAACATCAATACAAATATATTGTGTTAATAATAAATATATACGTGTACAAAAATTATACGTATATTATACACAAATATAAATAATTTAAATAATTATAAAATGCGATTTATATTTATGACACTAATGTTTGCTATAAAAAGTATTTCCATTTGATAATATACAATATTATGTGTATTGAGAGAAAAATCATAATATATTTATACTTAATATATTTAAAGTAGACATTATAAAATTTCTGTAATATAGGGTATATAGGAATTATTAAGGAAAATAATGCATCCAATCATATTTGGTATAGACATTTTAATTTCTCAATAACGAAATAAATCCATTATTATTCGACATCCTAAAATTAAGCAACGAAAGGACAATGAACAAATGGTGCAACAATTTATTCTGTTTGTGTCGCACTAAATTGGCAAGTTTCATATCGTTAATGATGATGATGGTGACCGTGATGACCGCTCGAATAACCATGCTTTTTGCCGCCATGATGTTCACTCTTTTTTCCATGATCTTCGTGATGGTGATGATGTTCTTCGTGACCATGTTTGCCATGATGACCATGGTGATCTTCATCATAATGTCCTTTATCATGGTGACCCTTCTTACCATGGTGATCTTCATGGTGACCAGAATGATGATGTCCGCCCTTTTTATGATGACCTTCCTTACCATGATGATGTTCATGATGATCGCCATGCTTCTCATGGTGACCACCTTTATGATAATCATCATAGAACTTGTGTTCCTTATGGAATTCATCTTTATGGGATTTGTGATGATAGCCATGAGTCTTCTCGCCTTTCTTATGACCCTTTCCATGGCCGAATTTCGACTCTTTATGACCATGTCCGTGCTCATGATGGCTACCGTGCTCATCGTGCTCGTCGTGATGACCCTTCTTATGACCACCATGCTCGTGATGATGACCCTCATGATGTTCTTTACCATGATGACCGTGTTCTCCCTCTTCATGATGATGATGGCCCTTATGGCCTTTATGGCCCTCTTCACCGTGCTCTCCATGATGATGAGAATGATGCTCATGACCTCCGCCATGTTCATGATGATGACCATGATGATGGTGATGAGAACCGGCCACCTCCAAATCTCCTTTCATACGCCAAACATCTCGCGCCGAAGATATAGCAATGACCGTGCATATCACAGCCAATCCCAGAAACAAGCATGAACCTATGTATTTAGCCATGTTGGAACTCTGTAGAACCAACAAGTGCAATTGACTGTCCAACAGTCTTTAAAGCAAAGCTTATATACCTGCGGTTCCACCAACGCTTTGTACGTAACCGCTTTCGTTCCTTCGCTCTTGTTTAAATAGCAATATAGCACTCGTATTTCGTAAAACGTTTGTTCGTACTGTATTATTGCTCGAATCCGCTATTAGTTATACAGAACTATTGTCAATCTTGGATTACTTAACAAATCCGGTATTAAGTAGAAAGTTTAAAAGAGAGAGGAAAAGAGAGTAAAAAACTTATGTGCAATTATATTGTGTTATGTAATTTATAACTTAAAACATTATCAAAAATTTTTAAAAATATTAAGCAAATTGCAATATGTGTAATACATGAAATATCAAAATATTATTATCTTTTACAAATGTGTAAAATATGTAAAATTTTTTAAAATTAATTTTTTAAAACTAAACCTTCAAATATAACAATAATAAAAAAGTGTACTTGCTTGAATAATGTAAAAGATAAATTATATCAATTTCTTACATTTTATTAAAAATAAATAAAAAAATTTACAAATCTAGAAATCAATCTAGAAATCAAATCTAGAAATTTACAATCTAGAAATCAAATTAGTAACGTGATACGTCTGTTACACGTACCTAAAACAATCAAATGAATGCAAAATTTATCGACAAATAAATAATCGACGATGAATAAAAGTTAAATTATTAAAAGTTAAATTATCTCGAACTTAATGGTTGATGACCGATGGAACGAGACACACAACGAACGATTTACCGTCTTTCATTTATAACTGTTCAATTTATTTCCGGCATCAATATTTTTTTTATTGTACTACTCGCTAATACTCAATGGCAATGTTCGGTCATATATATTACATCCTTGCATTTTATCTCCAAATATATTAATCATAAATTTTCGCCTGTTGAATTAAAGCTATTGGAAATCAGCGTGTTAAAAAAGGGATAAAAACGCGTTATTCAGGCTCTACAAACGTAGTTTGGTAAGCAGGGTAACGATTTCAATGATATTACATAATGGCCTAAGCGACTGTCGCGGACTCACTGAAATCCGCATTACAATTTAAACAGGTTAAGGAGACAGTGCTTTCACAATAACCTAATGAGCCAAGAAAGAACTCTGGTTACTCTCATATCGATTAACCTGCGATTGATATATAATCCGAGCGGGGCGACTAGCTTAATCATACCTACCGATCACAGCGACGAAGTCAAACGAGAATAAACACGACACGATGAGCAGATTGGCGGCGATCTGCCTACTGGCAATATGTATCGCCTCTTATTGCGTGACTTCTGCACGCGAGATCAGCAGGGCACATTACGACGACCTGCAGGTAGCCGCTACTCACCATCATCATGAGAGCGGCCACGGAGGAGAGCATCATTCCGATCACCATCATGAACATGGCGGGAAAGGCGACAAAGGCTACAAGTCGGAGCACCATCATGAAAAAGGAGAAAAGGGACATCACGATAAAGAAGGACATTCCGGACATTATCATGAGGATGAAGGACATAAGAAACATCATCATCACGATGATGGCTATTATGGCGAACATCACAAAGGCGAGAAGGGAGAGAAGGGTCACAAATTCCACGAGAAAGGGCATTTCGGTAAAGGCCACAACACAAAGGGCCATCACGAGGTTCACAAACTCGACGAGTTTAAGAAAGATAAAGAATTCTTCGATGAACATCACGATCACGGTCACCACGAGGAACACGGCGGTCATCATCATGAACACGGACACAAAAAAGGTGGTCACTTTAAGAAAGGACACCACGACCACCATCACCACGAAGATCACCATGGCAAGAAGGGTCATCATGAGAAAGGACATCACCATCACGATCATAAGGGTCACAAAGGCCATGGTGGACATGAAGAGCATCATCATCATCATTCCCATCATGGCAAAAAAGGCGGTCATGAAGACCATAAGCACTGGGGATTCAAAAAGGGACATTAATGGGATAGATATGCGGAGAATTATAATTTCATTGTTATTGCTTGCTGAGTTGCGTTGGTTGACTATCAAATTACATTATTTGTTGTACGTAACAACGAACAGAATAAATCTTTTTCAGTAGATATATTATATGTTTACATATCATATCATGTTATATCATATCATATCATATCAGTTCACTGCAAAATACGATATGTGTTTATTAAGTATTACGATTTTTTTTGCGCTACTATATGTTTTCTGTAAATGTACAATAGCTTCCGTTAATCAAACCCTTCTAATACTATACACGTATACTGGACGCAAAATGAAATTTGAGTTATTTCTGCGACCGTAACATATGTCGCGAAATCGGTAACTGTCGTAATAATTCAGTGGAGTTTCATGTTTTGTGCTATATCAGTCACGCTTTTGCGGTATAGCAGCTGTCACAAGAAAATATGGCCGCTCGTTACATGCTATTTCCATAAAACAATAGTATCGGCCAGTTGCCGCATTCAGTGGTAGGTCAATTGACACGGTTTTATTTTTGTTTCAAGCGTTACTTAGGAATTACATATTTTTAATATCAACGATCTGAATAGAAATAATTGAATTGGTCCCTGATATCTTTATAACTATGCAATAACTATACAAAAAATAGAAAAATTAATATTATAATATTAATCACGATAGATCGTTAGATAATTACATTATATCTTAATATTAATATTTCAATTATATTTCTGTTTATTCTAACCACAATATAATGATATAATTCACACAAATAATGTTACGTGAGATAAACATCGTTTTCAATGTATGTAGTAAAAATCTGCATCATAAAAATATATTTATAAAATTTTTTTCTTTTTATTGCATGTTGTAAAAATGATAAGTAATACAATAGCAAACGACAATTAATAAAATAGCAACAGATAAAATTATATTAGTATTAAATTCATGTTCAGCAACATCAAATAACGTCAAACTCTGTCATACCTGTGTTCCTTATTTATGCGTGTATCTTCGTCAGAGCTATAATTTTCGTAATTATTATGAAAAGAATTTTCACCTTTTTCCTTATTATAGCCTTGATCGCGATTCTGTACATGCCCTTTATCATAAAATCCTTTTTTCCCACTATTTTCATTATCAAACCCGGATTCATGATGTCCACCTTTCTTGAAGTCGCCCTCGGCAGCGTTATGGTGCTCGTCAGTAACGAAGTGCTTGTCGAAATAACCTTTCTTGTGATTTTCATCATAGAAATCGGTATGTTTTTTATATTCATCCTTGTGGTAGACTTTATGAAAGCCGCTAGTCTTTTGTCCCTTTTTGTGGTACGATATTTGCCCGTAGCTGCTCCCCTTTTTACCACTCTCAGTTTCATCGTAGCGTCCGTAATTTCCAACTATAGTGCTATGCCCCTTTTTGTGCCCAGTTTCGGTATCATAATGTTCTGAAAGATTCAGCAAAAAATAATGTCTCACTCGAACTAAATATATTTATGAAAAAATGTACATAGTTAAACGCGTATTGAGAAAATCAATGAACATCTGTTGAAAAAATAAATAAAAATCCACCTTGCTGCTTGCTTTTGTCATGCTGTCCACGTTCACCCACGTCAAATTCCACTTGTTTGTTGTACCCTTTGTCGCCCTTTTCTCCATGAGCGGAATTCTGTGCGGCCGAATACTTTTCACCATGTTCAAACGAAACGTCGATATCTGAACGAGAGTTGTCGAGGCCGTGAATAGGATGGGTTACCATAAAATCTACTGCTTTTTCGCGATTCTCAGGCATGTGACTTTTTTCCTCTTTTTTATCGCCGTCGTCATTGTTGTCATAATCGTCCTCATTCTCCTCATCGTCGCTCCTTTTATCAATATTTTTATCCGTTTTGTGTGGTTTAAATGCATTAGGCGCGTAATAGAGGGCACGTGCAGCCAGTTTAGGCTCAAGTGGCTGCGCGTATTTCGCTAATTGGCCCACGCCATAATTAATGAATCCATCGCGCGGGTAAGGCTGGCGCGTTACGTATGGTGCAATTTCGTGCTTCGCAGTCGCATACGCGAGCAGAACGGGTTCGTGCGACGACGCAGTTTCAGAAACGACGGGCGCAACAGGTGCAGGGCTGCCGACGATGTAATGCACTGACGCCGGTGCGTGGTAGTAACGTCCGCTTCCGTGATTGGTATACCGCATGTACAAGACCGGAAGTCGTCTCTGCTGATTGTACGCGTACGCGCTCGCAGAGGTCTCGAGATCGGCAATTCTCATCTTAGAGACCATCATATGTGCTGTTCTCGCCGATGACGCACCATTGCTGGGCATACCAGCGAACAGCACGGTCATCATCAAACTCGCAATCATGCTAACCAATCCCTCGCCCTCGTAAACACACGCAGGATAATAATCGTTATTACGTCGTCCCGTGGCCGAATTGTCCGACACTGTCGTATCCGTTCGTCAGCGTTATCGCCTTATATACGTGTACTACAAGGACAAGTTTATCCTTCCGTCGTGCAAGTAACGTACTGTTTGGGCATCGAGTTTCATGGTCACGTCGGTGCTTCAAATGCGGAGCACATTATTAACGGTGTATTTCTTTTGCTATGACATTGGTCAATACCCTAGAGTTACGTAATAATTCAGCGACGAATTCCTTATCGATCGAATCCAGTTGGAGGACACCCAGTTTTAACAGTTTTAACTAAGGTTCAGTTGAAAAAAATGAAATTCTGAACTAACCATTATTCGATTCCTCTCGTAACAAATTGTAAGGACTAAGATATATTTCACAACATTTCTGCTCTCTAAAACTGCGATCTAATCCCGTGAGATTGCTTTGCATCACTGATTGACTAGTAAACCGCTGTTGATCTTGAATTGGCTATACGCTACGCTAGATACACTATAAGGCCATGTGAAATCGATGCTTCGGTTCGGCCGAGTGATTATCGTGCGATATAAAAGAGCTGGTATTATTACGCGATTATTACAGTGCATGCCGGCGCGTTGCCACATTAAAAGTCCTTCTCTGTCTTGTGCCTAGTCTATTTATTAAAGAATACATACAATTTCCAACAAATTTCGTGGATTAGATTGGACTACCCGGGTTTCTAACCAACGGGGACATTCACAAAACAAATGAAGATCTATGCAGGATGGTATGTCGCTTACGCTGCACTCTGCGTTTGCGCATATCCGTCGAAAGACAGACTTAAGATGTACATTAGCAGCTCACCATTCAATCCAAAATTAAGAACTAATGACTATGGTTTTGAGCAGCAGTTATCCGCGACTAGATTGTTTAAATTCTTCGAAGATAGTGAAGAGTTCGAGGAGAAGAGACCGTCGACCATGAGAGCGATCGTTTCGAGAGCAAAGAGCAGCCCGGTCTTGCTACCTTTGATTATAGAACCCGAGGCAGAAATGTTACCGGTTGGTTATGAGGGCGTAAAGCCGCCTGGAGTCACCCACATGGAGCTTGCGTTTGCGAAACCACAAACCAACCCATCAGATCGCAAAAGTGAGACATTAAGAACTTCAGTGACGAACGACGGTAAATCCGGCGGATTTAATCGAGATAACGACGCGCATTACGCTGCGTCGAAGCACGAGACGCAAGCCGCAAGAGATGATCGCGGTACCAACAGTCTCGTTTTCGAGGTAGGTGCAAAGGGCGATACGAGAAAGGAGAATGAGAAGACGGAGGATACCGAAGTCTCTAGCGCGAGTAAAAGTCATTCCGAAAACGAGGATCGTGTGAAGAATCATAAAGAAGAAGTCGTGAGAAAGAAGGGAGCTACTTACGAGATCAGAGATGATGGCGAGAAGGCTCATAACACCGCTGGATATCGCAACGTTTATCACAAAGATGAGTTCAAAAAGGACGCTGATTTCTACAGTAACGGGCGTCAGGGTGGACACTTTGAAAAGCACGGTCGATACGGCGAGAAACACGCCACTGCTGAAGGGAAATACGAAAGGCAAGACTAATGATTCCAGATTTGTCGAGGTGGAAGCCAACAAGCAGAAGAAGTTCAAAGAGAAAAGAAGAGACCGGAGACAACCGAGAAGCCCAAGGTCACTTGAAGACGGATTCCCCGGGAACTTGGACGGATTCATAAAGCAGATAAGCTTAACGAAGGGTTGAAAGTTCGCTTTCAGCAACGCTTCCAAGTTAACATATATGATGCTTGCGTGAGTTACAATTGTACAATAGTCGTTAATTCGGAGATAAATATAAAAATGTGCATTATATGTATTTAAACAGTTAATGCGCGTACATTTATCGTATTTCACCTCATATTTTTCGTATTTGCACACACGTTGCGCGTTTAATGAAATATAAGCGCAAATCTTCTTTCCCTTCTCGTTTTTATATTTACTCAATCGATTTTTTTACAATACTATTTTATAATAATGTTTTATAATATATTTACTCAATTGACTTTTTATAATAAAATTTTTATAATAAAATTTTATAATAAATTTTGTATAATAATGATCAAAGATAAACATGTTATTTTAATTTGTTTAATTTATTTTAATATTATCGCATATTATTTCTTTTCCTATCTATAGCTCGATAATGTTTTTATTACATCTATTATTCTGTTGATTTTTACCTCGCCTTTAAAATTTTTTAACTGACAATCACACAATTGGAGACTTGGCGATAAATTTAATTTCCGCTTTCCCCAATTCATCAACGTAGTTATCCTAGTTTTATTTATGCAATTGATGATCGAATACAACGGTAGCTGCATTTAACCGCCGTGGCGGGTGGTTAATGGATATTAAACAATGCTCGCATTGGTGTGCCAATAAATTGTAATCTTTCGCGAATGGTCCTACCGCGAAATAAGAATTAAGGCACATAATTGATGCATACGAGTCGTATCTCCCCCGCATTCTCATTGCGGACTCGCCACTGGAGTCCGCGAGGGCATTCCACTTTGGTAACGTATATCTATCGGTCTCGTACCAACTCCGCTGTAGTCTGGCTACGATATATGTATAAAGCCCGCATCCCCTTCGTGGTTCAGTGAGCTCGGGTTCCCCGCATTCATCAACAATAAGCCGCGGCACCTACCGTCCTCGCACACGTATCTCCAAGTACCACCTTATATATGTACGTGTGTACGTGTGTATATTCGCGCATAGTTACGACCCTTTCGTACACATGCCGTCAATGCGTATACATGCACGCATGCAATGGTTGTATTATATGTATCTGCCGGTTTATGTACACGGTGTATATAAAGGTGCATGTATATTGGAAGCGGTGGAACGCGCGGCGCGAATACATAAATCAGATGCCGCTCTGCAGGCTGCCACCCATATCACTTCGTACAACGGCTATGAATGAATAGAGTCGTGTTTGAGTTATCGTCCGACCTGGTCTTCCAGAAACTGCGGAACGCCGGCGTTAAGTTTTACCGTCCGGAATGTTTCTTAATGGAAGTGAAACGCGTTCTCCTTTAACTGTTGCATGAATTTCTGTAGAATTCGATGTGGAATTCAAGCAAAGTAACAACGAACGTGATCTAATTACATAAATTGTTTTATTTCGGTATTTCATAGTTCAATAAATGTTCTCGCGAAATCTCGACGCGTATGTAACAAACGTCAGCTCTCGGATAATTTACGTCAAAGAAGTAGATTTGACAGTTTGCCTTGACGGCGACGTTTTACCCCGAGAAGAAATGCAATTTATCTTCTGATAATCTCCAATCCTTCGAAAGACGGACGTTCGTCTCGTATTTTGCTCTCTTTCCTTTTTATTTGACCGTCGCACGTCCGATGCGCTCGTGCGATTCTCTGAGAACGCCTGATTTCGGGGATCTGATCGCCTTTCCGCGATAGTTTATTGTCACCCGTTTATCTCCGCTAAGAGAAAAACCTTAGCAGTGAAACAGCAAAAAGCTCTACTAAAAATCACATTCTGGAGATGTTTGTTTCATAATTTGTGAATAACATGAAGTACGCAATTATCATTAAAAAATGACAGAAAAGCGAGTACAAGGAAGCAAAGAAAGCGTTTATAAAATATTTAATTTACCATTAAACCATTGTGGCCTCACGAGTTATCATTTATTATTAACGTAATAAAAAGAACCAAGTAAAGGGGCTTTCGTTTTTATACCGCTCATAATACTTCGTATTATATCTCATATCAAATACGTAAACGAACCTAAAAGTAAGAAAAATGGAAAATTACACATAAAATATCAATTGACGTCAAGACGGCAGATTTATTGTGGAATGTATGCAGGAACGCCCTGAGGTGTGTAAAGGAGTTGCAAAACGGAGTGTGTATGTATATATACATGTTTTATATATATATATATATAGGTATATATCTAGAGAAGTCACCGTGACAGAAATATGATATCGATTTTGTCAAGATTGATTTTCCCAGTTGCAAGGTGCGTGAAATACGAATCGTACCTTGGCATATTTAGAGATCGAGAATATCATTTGCGCATTGCAAAGCGAAATCATACCGTAAGTGTGCTTTATGTGAAATTTACATTTTAAAAAAATGTCATAGAAATGACAGTGCATAATATAAATTTTAACAAATATTTAGCCTATAAAATTTTAACAAATATGTTAAATAAGTTAAATTCTACATTTTGCTAATTTTACACGTTCAAGATATATTTGTTGAAAAGGCTAAATACTCAAATTTTTTATATTTAATTTATATCTTGTCGCAAAAATGTATATATGTATATACATATACACAAAATGTATATATAATAATATATGTATAATAGAATCAACCAGATACAGTTTACAAGACACGATTGGCTTTTCCGGCGGACTACAACAGAGTGATGACTTTCATGAGTGATGCGTTCTACAGGGACGATCCAACCATGGTGAACATTGGTTTGGACAAACAGAAGCCTGCGGCATCATTACTAAAACTTATGTACAACGAGCTTCGAGAGGGTATGACAATAATTGCTGAGGGAAAGGACAATTGTATTGTAGGTGCTGCGGTGAACGCTGGCTCCTGTCCTTGGGATCCCGACAAGTTCGTCGAATTCGCTAGGTGCTGCGAATACGGGCCGACCCGCGACGTGATCGAGTTCGAGGCTTACGTGACCTGCAAGCCGAATCTCTGGGAGCGCTATTGCGTTCTCAAGATCTTCGAATGCAGCTATCTCGCGGTCAGACCGGACTTCCGGAACCAGGGTATTGCTAGAAAGCTCGTGCTAGATAGCTGGTATCTCGCGCGCGATTGTGGCTATCGATTGTTCCGTGTTGACTGCAGCAATAGGTGAGTCCAACTGGCTGACCATGGAATTCTGGTTAGGCTACAGACGCGTAAGGAATGCGAGTCGTTTTGGTGCGGCTTGCTCGCCTCGGCGAGATCTTGAGTAATTTTCACGACGGGTCGTGTCAACGAGAAAGATCGTCGAACTCTGTCTATAGTATATCACACGTTCAGCGTAACATTCAGTGTAACTGTTACCTTGTAATTCAAACTACCTGAAGAGCTCGAGACAGCTGACGTATGGCTTCGTGTCGTATTAAAAGAATAACGATCGCATTAATTAGGATTATAGCAGCATGATGACTTGATGCATTTCTCAGCGTATGAGCGTGTTATTTGATACGAAACATCATCATCCCCTTGCAGTCATACATTATGCGAATAGGATCGCAACGTACAAAATTAAATTGACAGATTCACATAGATATTAATCTGAAGTCTGATATCGTATTTAACATGAGCATACCCGTTACAGATATATTGCACGGATCGCGGAAGGTTTTGGATGGAAACGGGTGTGCACAATACCATTTCATGAATATGTAAAGGATGGCAAACTCGTTTTTAAGCATATTAAGGAGCCACATACCGAAGTGCAGATTTACATTGATCAAGTTACATTTTGCAAGGATTATTGCCCACCTTACAAGAAATGTAAAACAACATTAGCGTCAAAAATATTTAAAAAGAACAGCTAATATTGCTTTGATTACCTACAAGCTTGTGTCACTTCATCAATAAAATGTCAATAAATATTTCATAATGATATTTTATACTGTGTATGTTTATATCATAAACCTAGCGTTTTATTCTTCCTAATCGTACTGAATATAATTTGAAAAGAAATTAATTTATTTTATATTTAGATATGACATTAGTCTTCATATGATTTAAAATTGTTAAAGTGTTTTCAATCTAGTAGTTAATTATTACGTATATTCTCTATTTTTACAGACATTGAGACAAATAGAAAATAAATTATGATAAAAAGATACATCGTGACAATAAAGTAGTGTGCCTATGTCCCCGGTAGTCTAAAACAAAGTTTTTGTTCACTTTGATGACATACATCGATTTCACAAGTACTAATCCCGACAGTTGAGCTTATTGGAATAGTCTGTCAGAGCCGAGAACAGTGATTGATGAGTTCAACGGCAGCTTATCCCGCGAGGAAACTCCTTTGAGTACGATTGAATAATACATAGCGGCGCGCAAATGAAATTCCCGATATTTGACTTCTAAGCTCTACCTCTCGAACGAAAGCCCGGCGGCTAAACTTCTGCTGCCTGCGAAATTACGATTGCTCGGAGTTGCGAGTGTACCGTACTAGGTTCCCGAATTTAAGCGGAAAGAGACGAATTCTCTTTTGCGTCTGGAACGTCTATCGAGTCTTCCCGATTGGGACTCCATAGAATCGGTAATTGTCTACCAAACAAGACTTGGTTGATCAACTGTCATCATGAAGCACTAATAATCCATAGAATGAATTCTATCGTGTGTACGTAAGATAAAACTAAAATGTGTTTGAGAATGATAATCGAATTGTACACAGAAAAAAAGGTTACCTTGGTTCAAGTAGAAAAATTTCTTCCAATTTTTTTTCTTGAACTAAAACTACAATCTTCACTTGATTGAAGTAAATAATTTCTTGCATCTAGAAATTATTAACTTCGTTGAAAACATCGTTTTCTCAACATAAGCATTAATTCTTCAAACCAAGGAAAAACTTTCTTGAGACAAGAAATTTTTTTTTAACTAAAGACCGTTATTTTATTGACTGAAGATAGAATTTCTCAGCGTAAAACCACAAAAATGTTATAATAAGAAAAGTAATTATTTTAATGAAGAATAAACTTTCTTGGGACAAGAAATTTTTTTTTTAACTCAAGAAAAATTTTTTTTTGGCTGAAAACTGTTAATTTTTCAAACTGAGAAGAAATTTCTTGACTTGAAAAAAAAAGTTTTTAATGTAAGATGAATAATTCTTTAAGCGTAGAAAAAACTTTTTTGGAACAAGGATTTTTTGTTTAACAGAAAAATTTTTTTGCTTTGACTGAAATCAGTTATTTTCTTGTGTCAAAATCATATAACTTAATGTAAGAAAAAAAAAGTTTTAAAAAAAAGGTTACCTTGGTTCAAGTAGAAAAATTTCTTCCAATTTTTTTTCTTGAACTAAAACTACAATCTTCACTTGATTGAAGTAAATAATTTCTTGCATCTAGAAATTATTAACTTCGTTGAAAACATCGTTTTCTCAACATAAGCATTAATTCTTCAAACCAAGGAAAAACTTTCTTGAGACAAGAAATTTTTTTTTAACTAAAGACCGTTATTTTATTGACTGAAGATAGAATTTCTCAGCGTAAAACCACAAAAATGTTATAATAAGAAAAGTAATTATTTTAATGAAGAATAAACTTTCTTGGGACAAGAAATTTTTTTTTTAACTCAAGAAAAATTTTTTTTTGGCTGAAAACTGTTAATTTTTCAAACTGAGAAGAAATTTCTTGACTTGAAAAAAAAAGTTTTTAATGTAAGATGAATAATTCTTTAAGCGTAGAAAAAACTTTTTTGGAACAAGGATTTTTTGTTTAACAGAAAAATTTTTTTGCTTTGACTGAAATCAGTTATTTTCTTGTGTCAAAATCATATAACTTAATGTAAGAAAAAAAAAGTTTTAACATAAAAAAAAATAATGCTTTACACAAAGCAGAAACTTTCTTGGTTCAAGAAATTTTTTGTTAACTCGAAAAAATTGTTTTCGTGTCGTGTTCAACTTAAGAAAATAATAATAACTAAATAATAACTAAAATCAAGAGTTTCGCGTTTTTAAAGAAAGTACTTATTTTTTTAGTTCAAGTTGGCACCACTATTGTTTCAAAACAGAATAGTTCTACGATTAAAATTATAACCTTTTTGAACCAAATTTATTTATTTCTTGGCTTAAGTAAATACTAGATTTCGATTAAGAAATTTGTTTATTGTACTAAAAATTCGAAGTTTTTAAATAAGTAATTTTACTATTGAACCAAGCGTGATCAATTTCTTGGTTCAAGTTTTTTTTTCTCTATACAAGATTTTGAATTCAAGAAATTATTTAACTTTGTTTAAGAAATTTTCGCGGTTCCTTCGAACCACTAAAAAATGTCTTGAATGAAGAAAAGTTATCTTGAGTCAAGGTTACCTTTTTTTCTGTGTAGGTTTAACATAATCTAGCCAATTACGTCAACTCGTTTGTAAAACAAATTAGGTCAAACGTTGATCATTTGTTATGATCTGTTGTGTGTACTGAAACTATATGTAAAATAAGTAGACCAAAATATTATCAAACTTCGAGTAACAATAAGCAACGGAAAAAAATAAAACAATGTTTAGATGATGTATCAGATGATTTATAAATTTTCTGTTTAACCTATTAACATTTTTTATACATTTTTATAAATAATTATAAAAAATTATTATAAATTAAATAAATAAATATAAGAAATTCATAAAATTATACTATATATAAAGAATCATTACATAAAAAATTTCTATAATCACTATGTTATCTGATCTGTCTTTTATAATATCTCGTAATCTGTCCAATTTTATAGCTACAGTTTATATCTTTCAACTGTCAACGCAAATTTGTGTTACAACATTTTAATTCAAAGGAAACATAAATTAAAAAATTCATAATGTCCATTTGTGACATAGGGTGTTAAGCAAAATTGATCGTAAAAGTAATATTTACTTTTAAAATTATTTCGCTGTTTAATTTTCAAATTAAACAGAACATTTCCAAACTCTCAAATACATTCGCGACACGATATATATTGTTATAATACTACACATAGAATTTATGAAAATTAAATGCGTACATCACTCTCGTTTACGGACAAATTCGTTTTTCTATGCGTTTTCTATGGTAAGATCGCCAATAATTTGCCTCTATTTGAGATTGATTTTCGTAATTATCTCCTTCGCTGTTATATAATTAAATATTCCACAGTCGTATCATAAACTGTCTTTAGCATTAAATGAAGATAAAATGGATAAATTGCCGATAAAACGAAGACATTAGAAGTTTCTGTCTCAGATTTCCTGTTAGACTGGTTTCTTACATAATGACATTCCGACTTTTACGTCGTTTATATTAAAAATTTTAATACAAAAGAATATTAATACAAAAGAATATCTGAATATCACGTAGAATTTTTACTTCAAATGTATTCTCCTCTAAGTGCACATGTGTATGTACGGAAAAAAGTTTGGTTAAATAAAATTTATTTTTACTAAAATAAATACGCTTTATACTTATAATACAAATATAATATATGAATATGATATGAGCCGTGCAGATTAGTATTTCGATCTGTATTCCGTGCCGGCATGTTCGCGATGATCCATATTCGCATTAATGCACCCTTGTCAGAGGTTGAGAAATGGATAGGACATGGCCAAGACGGATTAGGATTCAAGTAGAAACTATTCGGAACTCTCAAAAACGATCTTGGACCAATCCCGGAGCTGTAATGATTAATGGAGTTAGGGAGCTACGCGCAGTTCCGTAATACCGTGGCAACTATCGAGTTGAAATTACAGTTAAGAAACTGTGCGGGGCGAGTAGCGGAAAGACCGTCGCTGTCTCAATCGAGAAAGAATTCCATCTGTTTGGTTCCGCAGTCATGCGATCACGTACCAAGCTCGATTTGATTTTGATTCGACGTATACTAGAAAAGCATTTAGTACACGTGCTTGCGTGCCGCGCGTGCGTGCATCGACTAAAGATAAATGTTTTCCATTGCACATACGGCGATACTCGTACTTGTATTGTCATGTTATTATATACGTGTCAAATAAAACTAAAAACAGTATTGCACTGTTGTATACTGTAAACAGTACATTTGAGTACATATACGAGCGTATATATATTCTAATTTTTAGATTCGTTATAATTTCTTAATTACTACCTTAACAAAATAACTTTTAATCGCCTGTTTATCAATATTTTTCCTTGTATTAGATTGATAAAAATTTTCGTTGATAATTGCAATTAACGTTCGCCTAGGTTCTCAAATACAGTGTGAACGAGCTTAATCTGCATAATTTCAATCTCCAGTAGTAGCACATACGTCTGTGCACATACGGAACTATGCGTTTGCACATCGTAAACACTACTTCGAATGATTCCACTAATATCGGCAATTGTTTGCCGAATTGAAATAGTTCGAGATGAGACTTCCGGTCTTACTTCTTCCGCGATTCTAACCGTTTGTGTCGGCGTTAGTCTCTATCAAGGATTCCAAGCTGCAATACCTACATGTCTCGGTACTTTTTGGTACTAACAGAGTTCTCAAACGAGATTCAATCATGTTAACCAGCGTTTATTTCTAATCGAGTTCGTGGAAATGTACATATATGACGATCGTCTTTAATAGTCCGATACGATCTCTGGCATTACGTTTTTTCATTTTATAGATAACAATTTCAAACATTTCATAATTTTTCGAAATATTACATGTAGAAGTGTTATAAGTAAAAAGAAAAACGCATTTTGCGTAACAATTTACTGGTCATGTATATTCATAACAATTTCAATGCAATAGAGTCTCTTCCTAGACATTAACGAGTTGTTATATATTAATAAATCGTCAGTATGTTTATTTGTATATACGTTTAGTCGTATATACGATTAGTTTGTTTAGTCGTTAAATTAATTTATATTCATTCAATTATTTTATGTGTATAACTTAACATGTATAATTTCAGTAGCAGTATTAATAGATATTGGTGAGCGCGATTATTCGTAAAATAAACTGAAAGGTTCAGATAACTTTGAAGTCGTTGCGCAAACCTTGATCTTTAAATGCTTAAAAATATCATGGTATTATGTAAAATGGATCAAAACAGCATGATATTTTGTCTTTTTCCACATTATAATTTTAATTTCAATGTTTTTACTATCAAACTTTGGTAAATATTACAGAGTATTGTAACTTGACAAATAAATTCCGGCGAACAAATCAGTTTGTCCTTTTACGTGTGGAACACACACACACACACACACACAAAATCGATGCACCATGCTCACCATGTTTCCAGATGCAATAGACAATATTAATCGGTAAAAGAATTGGATTTCGCTGTCTCGCAGTTCACTACTCTTCTCTTATTTCGTTTGCTCTTTTTCGTTGTGATATATTGAAGAATCTAGAAATCTGTGAAAAATGCAAGTACCTGAATTAAAAAATGGAACTTATTGGATTAAATGAATCAAAATTGAAATTTATTAAAATCAATGTAATTCTAATAAATTCAGCTTTATAATCAAATATTAAATATATAATCAAATATACAATCGACCTAAGCTTTAAGACATACAACGTTCAGTATTGAAGTAGTTTTCCTTAAAGATCTTTTATAAAATCTTCTACAAATGCAATACATCCCGACAGATCTTCTATAAATACATCCTGATCGAGCATTCGTATTCATGTTGTTGCCTGACTACGTCGTATGTAAATTAGAACATAATTACAAAAAAATTCTTCGACGAAACTTATATAATGCCATTGGTGTGTTTTATAATGCTCAATCTAAACATATCTCTTCAGTCGAAATCACACTCTCTATACAGTTTGTTGTACTAAATATTAGTGATATTATTACAAAGGATAATACTACAAAGGATTTAAAAAAATAACTTATATCTTACTAATAACGTAAGTACATACAATTTAATTTAATCAAGTGCTTTATAGAATTCTTCTTTTTTCTTCGTCTCTCAATCAATAGTATATATTAGTGACCAACAATTAATATAATCATCAGTCTCTTTCTTGTTATATTTACAGGATGAGACTGATCATTAGTATCTCATCAATCACAATCCTATGGATTTTGATTAGCAACCTAGCATGCGGCAAAAGACTATTGATCATTACTCCAACTCCATCCTACAGTCATCAAATAGTATTTCGAACAATATGTCTTGCTTTAAATAAGAGAGGGCATGAGATAATAACATTAACTCCTAATATTCTAAACGATACTAGCATGACTAACTATACGGAAATAGATTTTGGTTTTGAATATGAAAAAATTGATGATACTGATATGAGTCAGAGTCGTTGGAATCTCACACAATTGGCGGGATTAAAAACGAGATTACTAACACTAGGTCATAACATCGCGGAAGATGTCCTCAGCCATCCTGATCTCGTCAAGTATTATGCGAATGGAACCGATGTGCAATTTGATGCGGTAATAGCGGAGATGATTATGACTCCTGCGATCTACATGCTGGCGCACAAATTCAATGCACCTTTAATAGGTAAAGTTAAACAAAATCATATAGTTATTACTTAATCATATCACATATGATGTATAAGAGCGCTGCGAAACGCTGTTACTTAACAAGTTTTACAACCTCAGGAATCATGTCTATGGACTTGCAAAACTGCCATCGTTTCAACCTCGCTAGTCCCGTGCTGCCATCACATCCCTCAAATTGGGAGCTCGAAAGTTTCACAGGAGTAAATCTACCGTTTTGGAAGCGAGTGGTGAATTTCGCCAATACTTGGTGGAACATATATTCATGGTTTAATAATTTCGTGCAAAAACAACAAAAGATCGCTGAAAAATATTTCGGTAATGACATACCACATATTGTCAACGTTGCAAAGAATATGAGTCTTATCTTGATCAATCAAGAACCCTTGCTCGCATACGCGAGACCCGAAATACCTAATATCGTTCACTTCAGCGGACTGCACATCGCAAAAACGCCGCCATCATTATCAAAAGTACGACACTTTATAATTATAATAAGAAATAGAATTATAATAAGAATAATTATAATTATAATAAGAAATAGAATTTCTAATTATAATAAAAAATATATAGAATTTCAATTAGCATTAAAATTCTATTTCTTATTAATCTCGCATGCTTCCTTACATTGAATATTAAAAAAAATATACTTAAAGTTGTCTACATACTGTCTATAGGATTTAAAAAATTTCTTGGACAATGCGACAAATGGTTTCGTTTATATGAGTCTAGGGTCAAACACAAAAAGCAAATTATTGCCGAAGAAAACACTGCAGATCTTTGTGAACACTTTTGCTAATTTGCCGTATAAAGTACTGTGGAAATTCGAGAACGAGAGTTTTCACGTTCCTCCTAATGTTTTTATCTCGAAATGGATCCCACAGCAGGGCGTGCTGGGTAAATTAAAACAGACAAGCCGGTACTATATAGAAATTAATACTGGAATTATTAATCGTTTCCTTATCCGTTTTTTAGCTCATCCGAACATCAAGCTTTTCATTTATCAAGGTGGACTGCAGAGTACTGAAGAAGCGGTTCATTATGCCGTCCCGCTCGTAGGAATACCGTTTGTCTTCGATCAGGTGTATCAAGTTATGAAAATGGTTTCTCTGGGAGTTTCTAGATATCTAGACATAGTCCACCTCACGACATCGGAATTGCACGATGCTATATTGAAAGTCGCTAATGATAAAGGGTAATTAGAATGTCAATTATTAGTAGTGTATGTATGAAAATAATCGTAATAGAAATGATCGTGATATTTACATATAATAACTTACATGTATATGTCTATTTGGCGCTCTGTTTGTAGATACAAAGATAGGATATTGGCGCTACGTGCTCTCACAAAGGACAAGCCTTATGATAGCTTAGAGAATGTTATATGGTGGATCGAGTTCGTAATGCGTCATAATGGCGCACCTCATTTACGTTTCAATGGAGTCGATGCTGCGTGGTATCAACAATTCGATTTAGATGTCATTGTATTTCTAACGACAACATTATTTTTAGTTTTATGCGCTATCTTAGGCATTGTAGGATGGGTTTTAAGACATTTATATACATATCATATAGATAACCGTAAAAACATAAAATTGATTGGCACATGTAAGGTAAAATCGTCGTAATCAAGTTGTATAAATTAAAAGAACATTCAAGTCATCATTATATATTTTTTCTTATTTGTTTGTGTATGAGTTTGAATATAATTTGATTTAGTAATAGAATTGTTTTCAAAATGGCCAAACTATGTGAAATAGTCGCGTAAATGGACCTCTTTCATCTCTCGAACATTTACATGTGGATTTTACC
The DNA here is from genome assembly GCA_901521435.1 of Crematogaster levior. Lineage (NCBI taxonomy): Eukaryota > Metazoa > Arthropoda > Insecta > Hymenoptera > Formicidae > Crematogaster > Crematogaster levior. The sequence continues at coordinate 1,199,938 of CABEGB010000736.1, forward strand.
ATTTATACGAAAAATAGAGAAGCGTGGAAGTCAGAGAAAGTGGGAAGGTAAATTTTTCGGCATAGAGGAGTACACTGTGAATATAAAACTGGTAGTTGAGTAAAATGGATTTTGTAAACGTACAAAATTGCATCCCGTTCATTATGTTCATTTGCGCGTACCCATAGAAGATTACGAAATATAGAAAGTAAAGAAAGATTAATAAAAAATTTAAAAAAAACGAAAACTCAAAGAGAAGCCAATAATTACATTTCATAATTATGTGAATATATCATTACACATAGTCATCGTACATATTCGATATGTTCTTCGATATATTCGATACACTCGTGACCCCGAAATTCAAAACTTAATTAGTTTCGGAAATAGCACCAGTGTCAAATGTTATTGTTAACATGACCGATGCGTTTCGAATATCCGGTTAATGAGGCTCCCTTTGCCGCCAGTCCGCGCGCCCATTTGGCAGATGGACCTAATTCAGAGTGCAAGGATCCATTAACACGTATATTCGCCCCAAGGAATGTATAGCGCGATAATGTATACGATGCTAACATCGCACACGTACACAGGACCAACCAAGCACACGTATTCTATGAACATTGCAGCAACAATTAGGAAACCCCTTTGCCATTGGGCGGAATACATATCTACGGCTATTTCAAGTGCCTGTGTGAAACCTATGTGAATTGCGAACACAGATACACATGGCACCGATGACTAGCATTCATCGCCATTGTAACATATATAGTTGCGCATATACGCTACTCTATTCTCGTCTCGAAAGCGAAACATTGACTAACCAAGATATCGATTATAGAAATTTGTTATATAGTTGAAAAAAACTTTTAATTTATTCAACTCCGATAAGTCAACTGCGATATAAAATTTAATTTAAAAATTTTCACTTATTCTTTCGTTCCCAATTCCAACTGAATATGCATAGAAGTTTTTAGCGAGCAAGAGAAAATAATTAAATAAAAATAGATAATTAATTAACGCGCAGAATGGTTTTTATGGCCTACAAATTTTCAATCAATCTGGCGCGATTAGCGCGAAGATGAGGGACCCGAAGACCAAAAATGGCACGGGTTACGTAGCCCGCCGTAAATAATATTGAAGTCTATTTAAACTTTTTCAATTATTTTGATATCTCTTACCAGCAGCGACCCTGAGACCGGCATCGGCCGCGTTATCGAAGCCGGAGGAACCGGAAGACTCTCGTCTTCTTCGTTCATCTCTCGCACGTCCTGACGACCGTTCGCGCTCGCTTCCACTCGAAGTGAACGTTTCATAAATAAGTCTTTGTGCGACCCATCTGGAAATTGAATTGGAAAGTTCGCCTCGCCCACACCGTGGGAAAGCTGAAAACGACACCGCGGCGCGGATCAGCGCGCACGGCCGTTGGCAACGTCAATTTTCTGGACGATTTTTCCCTCCGCTTCGCGCCGGTCCACCATCGTCGTGGCGCGCTTCGTTTATTCGCATTCAACCGGTTGAAATCTCATTTATTACCCGTACCGTATGCAATTTTGCTCTGCTGCCGAGCCACCGGTACACTAGTCGGTCGGCGTCTGCAACCGCGACGCGTCGTACGACGACAAAACCATTCGCGCACGAAGCGCGACGTAATTTCTGATGCGTTCGCGAATAATGTCCGTTCGCTTCAATTCGCCATAGTAATACATATATAGAGTGATCCGGCCATTATCATCGACATGGCTCGATGTTTATTGTATTTGTCGTCGATGCTACATCGCGCGCGACGATAATAATGCAATTCGTGATGTGGACGCAACGCTGACGAAAGCAACATCTCGCTGCGCGGCTATGCGCCTTGTTTGCACTATACTTGTTGACTGTTAATGTAAATCTGATTTTCACGATGCATCCGATCGTCAGATGCATTGTGCTATAAACGGCGCTCTGCACCAATAGAAAGGAGAAATTTTGAAAGGAGAGAAATTGTGTGTTCGAGCAAGCTTCAACTATTCATTTCAAAACGCACGGATTCCTGAACCAAATGGGCTTAATAAAAAAGAATGATGTAGATAATAAAAATACCGAAGAGGTTATTTAAAATATATATCTTTTCCAAAGTTAAATATGTATATTTTTGTTATCAATTGCAATATCTCGAGAAGTGGCTCGAATAACATAGCTCTTTATTACGAAAAAGAGAGCCACTGATTTATCGGTGCAGCTACAAAATTATCTCCAAGTTTCCGGTACTAATACGATCTTCACAATGCGCTTTCTTATTTGTCTATTTTACTCGGTTCCACCTACAGGCGAAGATTAAATGGATTCGCGCGGCAATTTGTGGATCGATAGATTTTAACGCACTTGGCAGACCTCGCCGAACGGCATTGGACTGTTTCCAACCGGAACGTTCTGGAAATGTAGTTAGCTCGGTACGTAATTGGTATTCTTGACGCAAAAATTCATTTACGAAATCACTGAACACTAAAAAAAGGAGAAACGGGAGATCTCAAATAAAAAGTACGAGCATTTAATTTCGCAAGCCACCCTAAATAAAAATCTTGATGCTCCGTTCAATTTTAATCCGACCATCTCTCACGTTTTATTTACATTCGTCTCAAAAAATAAATATTTTACGTGTAACTAATTAAAAGATGTATCTCGTGATTAACCCCCGGAAGGAAAAGGTGAACAGTCGAGAGATAACGATTAATGCAAGCTTAATTTTATAAAATAATAATATATCGCGATGGAAATGCCGTTGAGGAGTGATGGCTAAATACGAAGATAGCGCATAAACATTTCTACCATCTGAAATGCTTAAAGCAAACTTTATAAAATATTATACTGTGTCTCATTGATCGAGATGCTCTTATGTGCTATACTCTTCTATTCATTTACATAACTTTTAACTTTGCGGGTTGTTGTGAAGTTGAAGACTCTCGTTCCTGTCTCTCCTCCTTGATTTTTTAAATCTACCCGCAAGACGAATGTAAATCTCTATCATGCAAATATAATTACGACCTGGTTCAGAATTTACCTTCACCGTACTAACGCAGGAGCAAATATTTACGAGCAGGTCGCTCGAAGAAATCATCAGCCATGAAGGAAGTGCTCCTTCATCCTTGCATTTTTTTGTCAAAACCTACTTACATACATCTTATTATCTTTAATGAAAAATATTCTATTACTTTTATTCATTTATTCTGTCTTTGATACTGAATGTATTTCTGCGATTCCTTTTTTAATTTTTCCTGTCCCTCACTTTTCCTCTCTAATCAATCTCGTTTGTTTTATACTATCTCTTCATCATAAAGGAAATAGAAAATGAAAAGTAAGTAACTCTAAATACGACGTACTCTCGCCCTCTTTCCACTTTCATTTGTTCCTTCACAGTTTGAAGACGCGTAATACCTCGTGTACGCACATGGCTTCTGACAGAGTGCCTTCTATCTACTATCTGTAATTATACTGAACTTCGTGCCGAGACTGCGGAAACCTCTCCTATTCTGAGAACAAATTAAAATAAATCTCAGAGATAGTGGCTGCTGGCTTGGCGGGCGAAAAAGATCTTGTTGGCCAACATAATAAAAGCTATTTATAGAATATTTTATAAGTATTTCGAGAAATGCGAGAAAAGAAACTCATATAAATTGTAAAAATTCAAATATGCAGTCGGATGCTGTATACTTTGAGATATTTAATTTTCTGTCAAATTTATTTAAAAGATATCGAAATTTGAATGCTTCTTTTCCTTTCAGTAGAATTTTATAAATCAACATATATTGTTATATTTATATTTACACACACACACACACAAAATACATTGTATCTTTTTTTAATTTTCGGTTCATCATTGTAGATATTTCAACAAAAAGTTAGATACGGCTTTTTTTGTTGTGCGTATGTGTTATGTGTGTATTCAATTATTTTTATAAACATTAAAACTGAATTTTAAAAAATCTATGCTTCTAATTATTTCTCTCTTTTCTACAAGATGCAATTTTAAATTGTTCATCAATTTGAAAGAAATAGTGCTGTATTTTCGTATCTTTTACCCACATTGCAACTAATGTCATTTTTCCAATAATTGCGTCCGATTAATATGCTTTAATATTGATAAAAACTCAATGATGTATGATGATGTTCGTTAGTTAAAATCTCAAAATTAAAGTCAAATCCAGCTTTCAGGATGAAGAGCGGATATACTTCGTTTTAGTTTGACTTATTACTGTTTCACACCGAGTTTGTAATACCGAACGAGAAATAAAAATCCGGCTTAACGTTCCGAGCGGACTATTGGTTGCCCAGAGACGAATTTTTGCGCGATATTGGAATTCTTTTTCTTTCTTCCTCGTTCAGCTAATGCGATCTCGATAAAGAGAACAGAGGCAACGTTCGATCAAAGAGGGACGCGTCCCTTTGCCGGATAGAAGGATGAGGTGCGCAATCAGGAATCCTTTCACTGTAACTTACAGAGATATAGTCGTCTCTCGTGTTGTATGCAAATCCATCTATACTTGATTATTTCGATTCATCGTCGATACTCATCGACTGATTGAGCCGATCTAATCGGGAAAGGGGCGGAAAGAGAATGCTACCACGAATATTGCTAACTCTTTCGTTGTTAATGAAAGTCTGCAAAACGATTGTAGGATTTGGATTTTCCAATGTACTCTAGTGGAAACTCATTGTCGAAAAGCTTATACATCACACGTAAGTAGACGCACTACGTCTAATTACACTCTACGTAATGTACCTTAATTTTTCTTTCTGCGGCATAAATAAATTTATTAATATACTTATTCGCTGTTGAAAATCCTATTCAATTTATAATGAAATATCACAAATTCGTTATTATAATGGTCATTCTTGACGGCATACATTTACCTAGACTTCGTCTAGAACAAGAGTTGTGGATTGCAAATTGCAATTGCGAAAGCAAATAGAAGGATAACAATAAGTGCGAGAAGAATATACGTGGCTTGAATTCAGACTTTTGTAATTGGAACAGGCGTTTCAACCCGATGGAACAGCGGATGTGACTTTTCGTTTATGTCGTATGCATGCGACGACCGATTTCACCGAATTCACAATCAGCATGCGATTCTGCATGGTTGTCTTTTATTGGCGGCTGCGGGCAGCGGCTTCGTCTACGAGAATCGCGCACACTCGTATCAACACTCGCTCGTTGTTGCGTATCGTAGAAAATTGAAAATACTCGAAATTCCGTTGATGCGGTGAAACGTGATAACGTGTCTCCTGAATGCGAGAGCGATCTGCTTTCGGTGGCGGCTGCTAAAGTAACGGCGCAATTGCGCGCAAGGCCCCTGTCCCAGTATTTCCGTTTGTATTTTTTGGTCATGTTCCGGTAACGCGTTGCATCCTTTATCGCTTTGTTCGGGCGACTGACGCGAATTTGTTGCATTTTAAATAAAAGTTGGCGTGTCTGCGAATAATACGATCCGCTACATTGCCAAAGAAGGAATGCGCATCGATCAGCGCTAAAACGCCGAAACTTGTAAGAGCTTAGACGCGCTGGTATATAGTCGAGATATATCGCATAGCGCGCACGTTTCTCGATTGGACGTTTAGACACGTTGAGTGGCAGGAACCCGACTGAGGAAGGATCGACGGGAGGGAGGGATAGGGTGAGAAATAGGCAAGAAGTAATTCGGAGACGGGGGTAACCCGGAGCCACTGAACTTTCTCGATTAAAAGTTAATTACCTTTCGGCTAAGACCGCAGAATTTCAATCGACGGACGAATAATTGTTCCACAGTGGATGAGAGCTACCACAGCGGGGCAATTAGCAGAATAAACATTTAATCTCGTCTCGCTCTGAATTTCTTGATGACGCTAATGTCAACGATAAATCGCACAGCGCGCTGCCGAGGATTGCAGATCTTCTGTATGTAAACTTATATGAAATATATCTAGCACAGATTTCGCAAGTCACGTATCTTCGAGCGTAATAGGTGGAATTTTTAATTTTTCATAATTATTTCTTACACTTTTGACAGAATTGCGTGAAATTGTGTGAAATCAAATCTACATATTTTCGTAGTAAATATAGAAGTGTTAGCGTGTTGTCTTTTCACTTTCAACGCAGGATCTGCTAAAACGCACTTCTCCCATGAAATCGTTCTGTGCTTCGAGAAATGGCCTGGATAAAGAACCAACCAAAGAATTTTACGGAAAAAGCTCTTATTCGTGCAAACGCTTTTTATCCTTCATCCATACGAAGAAGCAACCAAAAACGACACAAAAAAGCGGGTCTGAAAGGACCTTTCAGAAAAAGCTCGCGGTGAGCAAAAGGAAATGAATGATAGGTACCAGGCAGAATAGTGCGAACGAAATTCGTAAGATATAAGGGGAAATTAGCAGATACTGCTGGGATACGTTAAATTGAATAGGAATACCATGGACGGAGCATGGAGTTCACGGAGGAGACATAACTCACTCGCAACTCCGGCTGGAACTCATAGCCCGTACCATTTCTACCTTCGCCCTTTCCTCTCTACTCCACCCCACAGAGCAACCCTGTACGAACGGGCCCAGCGAGACGTTGAAACCTGTACTAGATTCAAGACGGAAATTCGCTACGTGCATGAGAACGAACGATGATGTTGACGGGATTATTTAATTAACAGCTGTGACAAGGTCCGCATGTTTTACGACACGGTCAATTATACAATCGTCAAAGCGCGACGGAATTACAGTTGAATTGCCCCCGTCGAATTCGCCCACGAAGATCGTTATTCTCATTCGGTCTTCCTACAACCTGGTAACTATTCCTCTAGCTTCTTTTGTTACGAAAATAAATCTCTAAAAGAACAAGTTTTTAACTTCCATCTCTAGGATTTTTTCCTTCATACAACGTAGGGCAATTTTCATCGAGCATAACAAAAAGGAGATTGCAGATCGTGAAATCACAAGGTGCCACAGCCACGAGGTACGTGGGTAGGATTCGCAGAAGTTTCCAGGAATCGTCTGCTTTTGCTGTCAGTTGCATCGCGCGTCGGCGATGTTGAACGAATATTTGCTAAGGCCGGTAACTGAAATTCGTTCCGCGCTTTCCGGGTGGGCGATTTAAGAAGGGATGGTGTAATTCCGCGGAAAGTGCATGTTCGGAATACCGGTATGGAACGAAATGTTCCGTGCGATGTTTTGGATCGATGATGAATCGATGCTCGCGGTTGTGGGATCGCCTATGTAAACGACGCATGGTTTTAGTATTCGTATAAACGATGGTATTCGTAATGCGATAGTATTCGTTGTAAACGAGTAAAATTAATGATAAAACGCCAGTGGTCGGTTATCAAAACGCACAGATATAAACGCCATAACCCATATTTATACTTTCAATGAAATGGAATATAAAAACATAATTTTTCAAATCCATCCAAAAATAAAATGTTCCTATATTGCAAATATTTGTTCCACGTATTTCAAAATAGACAATGTAAATTTAAAATATAGGACAGATGTTTGTGTAACATTGAGATACAATTTTTTTCCTAAAAAGTATAAAAACGATGAACAACGACGTAATTCCTCTCTAATATTAATATATTTTTAAATAACATTATTCTGTTAACAATAATTATATTAACTTATGTTATTATAAGGAAGAGTATAGTTTCTGCCGCTTCGTTAAGCAAAGGGGATTGTTATTCTTAGGAGCAAGGAAAATATCAAAGCGCGAGCGAAAGCAAAACGCGTCTATATGCGTAACTGAAACAAGTGAAGCATAAGTATAGAAAAACGAATCCTAGAAAAGAGACGCGAACGCGGGAAATTTAAGTAGGATTTTTATGTCAATCGGATTCCAGCGGAAGTAACAAAGAAAGGTCGAAGGGAATCAAACGCGTCAGAGGTGCGACAGAAGAGTTGCAGAGCATTCCGACGCTTAAGGGAAGAACAAACAAATCGATGTGCGAGCATTTCATCTTCACCCTTTTATCGACGCCCGCTCGACTTTACGACGTGCATGACTTTTACTCGATGTCGAGAAGATTTAAGACGAACTTGCAACGCGTTTCTCGTCCGTCCCATCAATCTGTATGAACCAATCGATATTTTTCACACGTCGTAGTTATCGTATTATAAATCGCCGGATATCGAACGCTCGTTAATTCGAGTATAATCTCGCGATCAGATCTGTTGTCTTCATAATCTCGATGAGTTATTTGCTTATAATAACTATTTGCATGCAAATTAACATAATAAAAATTCATTTTACTTTATAATAGAATTTATGGCAAATCGAGCCGCTTCCATTGCGACATTTTTATAAAATGAGCATGAAAGAGAAATAGACTTAACTGTTTAAATATTTTCGAGATTAATTCGATAGAGCGAACAAAAACGAATTTTTATACCAAGCCCAGCGTCGCACTAAAGACAAATATATTTTTTATATAAATTTATTTTTTTTACATAAATAAACCTTTATCTTTTACATAAATAAGTAATATCGAAAATATTATTATTAGATTAATACATTAAAAAAACATTATATGTTTATTCATTTTTGTGATTTTTTTGTAAATAATTTAATTTAGACCTGGAGTCCTAGACTCCACAGTATGTCTTCCTGCTCGCCCAATAAATTGCTTATTCAACGCTTTTTTTTAAATTTGTGAATGCATTTGTGCTTGCGAGCTCGTGTGAGTGACAAATCAAGTCAATTTAGTAATCGCGGAATAAAAATGTTAAAATCGCACTCGCCTGCTATGTCTCGGAAGGTAAAGTGACAGATGAGAGTACGGGAAAAATGGTGATCGAGGAATAAAAGTTATAATAAATGAGTGGAAGAGGATGAAATCCAGTAGGACTGTTCAATGGTACTGTGTTTTCACAATTGTTCTCCGGCAATTAGTGGAAGACAGAGGTACGGGTGGATAAAGATGGGAGTGAGGGCAAGAGTGAGGAGAATGAAAGAATTCGAAGAGTCTTCCACCGAAATAGGGGTCGAGGGGGGGGGGCGATGGTAAAACTCTCAGTGAGCACTTTTGTTAATTAAATGCCGTTGTTCGGCTCAACCGGGTTCTTTTGATCGAGTTATCATTTAAACAGCGTTTACTTAACAAAGGGCCCGGTAAGCGAATTGAACGTAAAAAGCAGTCTATGTCGCGCAAATGTATCAAATCGCTGCTATCTTTTGCTAATTAGAACCAATTTCCACTTCTGGGCTATCGCTTCAACATTCGTTTGTATATCTGTCGTTATCTACTTTTTGTATGAATAGGACAAGTATGCTTTTCGTTTGAGAAACTCAAGCGTTGAATCTCGACACGTAAGTGGCACGTTAAACAGCGTTATTACTGCGATGGGTATTACACTTGTTAGTCAAGTGACATATTTTACGATACGTAATAACGCTTAAGTGGCATTTGCTCCTACGGCACGACGTCCATCGATTGTATTGTCTAACATATCGCCGCAAAAGTCATTTCGAAGAGCTTTATAATACATCCAGTCGCTATAAAAGTGTGCGCGCGCGTGACACAAAGTAAATGGTTCGTTTCGCATAAGCAGAGCGAGCGAGCGCGGATTGATATCACGCGAGAATAGCGAGCGAGCAAAAAGTTTCGATCACGTTGTGTCCGAAGCGTTATACATATATGTCCGTGATGCTCGTCGGAGCGATCATGCGTGCCATCAAAAGAGTTAACTTAGACGTAGCCACGCACGCCGTCACCGGCGGCATGTTAATAAATCGGTCGATTTTTTGCAACCTTTTCTTTATGAACCACCATCCCTCTCCCTTTCGTGATCGTTCGCGCCGTCCCATGTCGCTTCACGGAAGTCTTTTTCAAAAAAATAAAAAAACTCGATACGTTACCATCGGTTACCGTGATATTGCCGTGCTCGCCGAAGCATCATAAAGCTATTCCCGACCGATTACTGTTCCCTCGTGTTGCACGGCTTTTTACGGACGCATTAAGAGGCTTTCTCCATTGCTTCTCCGTCGTTCGTCTCTTTGCATCTCGCTGTCACCATTTCGCAGGCGATAACGGGGCAATCTCGGCCGACACTTTCTCGCGCGGGTTTCGTGCGTCGAGGGAAATATGATAATCCTTGGGCAACGCCAGTATAAATCGCGTCGTGCCAGGCTGGATTTTGTGAGCGATCTAGCGACGTTAGTTCTGAGAAAATAGGTGAGATGCAGCCATTCTTTTACTCATTAATTTTCACTGCACGTAATATCTTTTAACATCTTTACCTAATTGCGAACATCAAAGACTATTCTCCGGAAAAATGTCACTTGCAAATGTATCAAATGTTTTATCACTTTTTTGTTCCAAAAGTAAAGAAAAAATGCATGTAAATGTAAATGCTCCTTCAATACACAATGTTTTTTAAAAGTTTAATTCTATATCTAACTTTTTATTAAATAATCATATACTTTTCTTGTCATTGTCCAGTTAGATTTCTTCGTCATATGGTTAGTTGATCGTCATAGAGCGATTCCCTTTTCTAATTCTCAGAGAAAGCGTCAACATCGTAAAGTTGTTTCGTGCCTACGCGAAAAAGTCGCGCGCCTACCACCGAATGCAAAATCCATTTCCATCTAACCAGGAAACTTTTAACAAGCCGTATTCAAAGTATGCGTGTTCCGTGCTAAAGTTATCCGGTACACCAACAAGTACATGCATACATCGCACGTAGGTGAAACATAGCGGTAATTACTTCGTCCCTAGTCTTGTGATTTAGGAAAATTGTAGTTATAGTTTTAACTATCCTAAAAGAAAATCGATTTGATGAAACGACATTATTCGTCACAGATATATCAAACAATGATTTTCGATTATCATCTCGTTGATTTCTCTAAATTTTAAATACTTTTTCGTCTATCTGAGTTTGACATAATCTAAAAAAAGTGACACGATATGCAAAAAAAAAACCATATATTTCTGGATTTTAATAAAGAATTTCTGTTAAGAATACCAGAGAAAGTATTTCATCTTGTACCAAAATTACCAAGTCCATTTTAATCTCGTCGTATTGTTTCTGTCGAGTGGCAAGTTTATTTGAACATATCCCGTTGATGAAGTACAGCGAGCGAAGCCAATGGTTAGCCTGTCTACGCAAGTGGGTCAGTACCAACATCTTGAAGACACTTAAACTTAGTCCCGACTCTCTCGGGGGATTCCCATGCATAGTGTCAGCTGCATGTTGAATACACGATTTCTGCGAAGTGGTAGAAACTTTGGCTTGGACTGATATGCGAGATACATGGGAGTGCATCGTCGTGATTTCCCGAACTGATTGCGAACTAATATTCCGTTAAACTCGCTGCGAGTTACAGCGGGCGCATTAATGACGAGTAACGTTACTATAGTTATCCGATTTCAATGTCAAACTAATTATTGCTTATAGTTTTGCTTATACACAATGATAATAATGCAAATGCAATTATCGTGTTAGACTTGTATTGCAAATCTTTTTTACAGAAGATACTACATCTGTCTTAGAACTTTTTAATTTATGAAGATATATTACGCAAACATGGTACATCGTGCTTCTGCCAAACATCGAGTTTATTTATTTACCGGTCTACACATAAAAAGTCATAAAATCACTAAACGTGACATTGGTGCTGAGGGGTGGCCAGAGCTGGAACGGCCGAAGTGAATTCAACCGTTACATATAGGGGAAACATAGAGGGAAAACAGAGCGGACTGTAATTAAATGTGAATTATTTAGAGTATGTTTTGTGTCGAGTCAGCTGCAGATATCACGATTCCCGTTGGAAACCAACGTCCAAGAGCCGCGATACCTATAATGGGGCAGCTCACTCCGCCTGTGACGAAATTATGCTATGTACACATCCAGATGTACACACAGACGCAAGCACGCATATATATATATATATATATATATATATATATATATATATACACACACAGTGCAGCAACTACACAAGACACATGTAAAGAAGCAATTAGTGAGTTGAGCAAATTCTGATCTGATATTCCAGCAAGCTTCTTTTATCTTTCTATTACGATATATTGATCGTAAGCTCACACAGAGCCCATATATTACGCATGCTGTAACGGAACAATTTCACATTAAATTTCCCATTACCTCACGCTAAAACAAACCACATTTTTCGTCGCGAACGGTTAGGAAGAACAGCGATCAACGTACTACCGAGAGGAAAAAGGCGGAAAAATTCCGAGCAGGAAATGGCGCGTACGATAAAAGATGCATGATAAGCGGCTGTTTCGTGCGTAGCTTTCCGTAGTAGAAGAGAGGGCTTAATCCAGAAATATGAAGTAATACATTGTAACGCGCTCTCTTCTGACATTGCTAATAATAAATCTCAATTTCGCCGAGTCAAAGTAATGCGTGCGTGGCGAGAGCGCCTCTTCACAACTAACGATGAAACTCGTTTTAATTAATGCTAGAAATTGCTACAAAATTACGAGGGATAAACTTAGTTTAGCGTATAATGTATTCAGCGCAGTGATGTTATAATGTATCAAAAGTACACAAATGACATCTCTGTTTGCAAATTACACTGATCAATTCATCATAACGAGCTTCAGAGATATCATCTTTAATAAATAATTCTTAAAATCAGATGGTTGGATTAATTTCAAGCAAAATAACCGTGAAACCTGGTCACGAGTCTTGGAGGACATTTAGCAGAGTTCGTTCGACCATCAACTACTTGACGCGAGAAAAAAAATTTCACAAGAGCTTCGTCGCGCGATTGTGAACAAAACTACTCCGTGGAAGAAGGGTAGAACTCAGTTAACTTTTTCGTTAGCCACTTCGTTCAAATCACTTGGCCAGCAAGGGCAGGTGAGTACAATATTTTTCACTCGAAACTTTTGGCCGCGAATCGGAAAAAAACTGCTTGCCTGATAACAGTCACTCGGTAAGCCACTCGAGCATTTGTAGTCAATATTTATCGATAAGACTGTTCTTTAAAGTCTTTATTTTCTTTATAGATCAACAGAGACTGAATAATTGCCAAATACGGATTCTTCAGAGCGAAAGAATGCATTCTGATCGTCTTGCTTCAAACAATCAATAATACTCGGTGGTACGGATTGAAACGCTATAACGTAAATTATTTTAACTGAATGCAACATCAGTTTTCGACGATTCCAAATTATTTAACTCCATTTAGGTGAAAATATTAATAAATAAATATCCAATATGATAATTTCATCCAAAACTTTTTAATATTTTGTGCCAAAATTCTCTTATGTCAATAAATATTTTTCGACCGATATTTTGCAAGTTTTGTTTGGTTGTTTTTTTAATTTTCTCTTTAAAATTTTAAGAATTATTTATAATTCACAAACTAGTATTATTATGTATATGTGAGATTAAAATAAATATGTAAAATAAAATTTAAATATAAATGTATTTTAATGTCTCCTCAAACGTTTAATCCACAAATATTCTGTCGAAAGAATAAAAAATATTGGCTCACACTGTAAATAATTACATTATGATAAAAATTGGTCCGTGTATGAGTAAAATAGAGATGCTCTGCCTCCATTTGATGCTTCTTTCAGCGTGGAGCATTTTATGTTATCGCAATTATCAACGCACAGATACATTCAGCGTAACTGGGATTACGTGTGTGTTCGTATAGAAATCGACCACTACTGTGAGCATCGCTAGGGGCTATTAATCTAATTACCAATCGATTCAGTTGGCCATGTTCAGACGCGAACATATGTTCATGTTCGAATAGATTTTTCATTTACAGGTGCTACCTACAGTTTGTTGCATTCAACTGATCGTCGATCGAAGAAGTCAGTCGTCAAAAATATGTACGTATACAATGCGATATTTTTAATTAAGTATTATATCTAAGCTAAGTATACCTCTTTTCGCATAAGCATCATAACTAAACTTCAAATTTCTAAAAATACTTAATATCTATTAAACATCCACATTTCGATCGATATAGTAAAAATAATTAAACGTTCGTCTTTAATATGATGAACAAACCTGCGAAGATGGATATATGTAAACATTTAATTCTATATTTAATTGTACTTAATTACTAATATTAATATATTTAGTATATATTATTAAGTACTAATATTAATATATTTAAAAATAGTACATGTATGTGTGTGTATAGTCACGTAGAGACAAATGAAATAATGGTGGTACGAGTGCTTGCAACATAATGTAATAAATCTGAGAACTATAATGCTCATATTCGATCTACACGTTATATCATCATAAATGTGAACAAACTTTGACACAGCACAGTAGTCTAACCACGTTCTGGGCCAGACAGTAATACATCCGACTCACCTAGTAGGCAATGCGTTAGACGAACGTGCCTAGAACGTGTCTAAGCCGAACGTGCCTCTGGAAATTATAAACTATACCTCTCGTCACGTACTAATAAATATTTATACAAGTCCTTTGTGCCAACACCTAAATCGTTTTCTTGCTAAGAAAAAGTTGAATCGTGAAATGCTGTGGATGATACAAAATACTATTTCATCAAATCCTACTTCAATCACTTAAATTTTTGATAAAACTTGATACTTTCTTTACATTAAAACAAATTTTTCCTCAAAGAAAATATGGGTATCACGATATGTAAATAATTAAAAATATATATAACAAATGTTTCTTTCAAATAAAAACATTTATACTGGGAACTTTCAGAAACTTTTTGCATAATGCAATGATAATGAAATTAGTTCGATATTTGTTAATTAATCTGAATATTAAACTAATATTTGAAATGGTCCAGACAAAAAATCAGTATTTATCGCAAATTATTTTTCTTGTCGCGATAACACATATGATGTTATCTAATACATAGTACATACGAAAAATCAAGATTTTAACGCACAAGACATTTTTCTATTTCTCGAAATCAATTGAGAACGATCGTGTCTAACGCTACCGTGAACATCGACGAATTCCCTTTGCGTATTCTAAAAGAAACTTCCCTTTATCCTATTATCTTCCTCTCGCAGTTCCTCCGCCGCGCCATCCACAACTGACCCTTAAATTTCATTTTCGCAGGACGGCACTCGCATGAAAACCGCTTTAAAGTGCCGAACTCCCCATGAAACTTTTCCTCCAGTCTCTCTCTTCCGTTCCGCCTCCAACAGTGGCAACGGCTGCGGAATCGTCGTCTTTCCGCTTTCCACGCACGCGCAGCGTTCGCGCTGACTCGATACACATCGAACTTTATATTGCCGGTCATTAAAAATGACCCGAGGTAGTTTGCGAGACAAAAGCAGCGAACAGGAAACCACAAGTTCTCTCTCCAGCTATTACGATAAAATAAAGGCCGTACTTCTCGTCTGCCGCCGAATCGGATACGCCACGCTGCAATTCCAGTACGACGGCTATTAGTCAGTAAAATTTCCCTCTGGAAGCGGATATCCAAGTACTATGATGGCTTTCCAAACGACGCAAAAGTCTGACTCGCGGAGATAATAGCGGGCTCCGAAATCTCCATTTCGGAGGCATTAGTCTAAGTTGAACTATGCATGGAGCTTCGAAGATAAGAGGCCGTTTTATTATTATGTATACATTACTGTAAACTTGAGAGCAATCTATCATCCATATACTTTTAACGAATAACAAAGCGTAGAGCACTTTACATTTTTGGAATTCATCGTTTCAGCCATAAAAAGCTTTTAGACTTGTGTAATGTGCATGCATAACGTAGAAAAACAGACATTTTAGAAGAAATAAAGAGAAAAATATACAAATTGCGCGTTTTCACAATATATTTAAAGATCTATACACAATCTTATTATTTTAAAGTGTTGACTGATAAGTTAAAAATTTTGATTATTATTATATTCTGAATTATACCACTCTTTCTCTATCTTGATACCAATCAAATGTGACCTATTAATTTGAAATAATAAAGATTAATAAAATGCAATTAAATAAGATATTTTTCGCAAAGCAGTTTTATTGCTGAATCTATTCTTAGACGCAGACAAAAGTTCAATTCTTTCCAGAGAAAATTATGATTGCGCTTCAGCCAGAAATAAAACATACAGTTGCAAATCAAATTGCAGATTTATCATCTCTAAAAAAATTCCGAACTTTTTATGCTCCGCAACTTATTCTTTATTCTCTCTTCAAAATTGATTTATCGTAAATAATCCATCGGCATACTCGTCAATATTGTAAATATTACCAATTTTGTCGTCGAGACTGCATTTTTGTGTGATTTATCGCAACAATATTACGAGCATTCTGTACGTAACAAAAATCAATCTGTCAAATGCTGATGTTTCATTAAAAGTTATATTTTATCCCCATACACAGAACATACCACTTATAAAACTTGGCATTCCAACAAGATATATCGCTCTTCATTCTCAAGCGCCCGATATATACATCTAGTTGTTAGAAATTCTAGTTAACATCGCGAATTACGATTGTCGAGCGTACAATATCGTCACACCGGACTAAATACAGCGTGAGTTGTAAAACGTTTCATCGCGCGATATAATACCTACAACATGCTAATTTACAGAGTGCTACAATCACCATTGTCATTACACTGATTGTAACAAGACCGCGTTTAATCACAGTATATCAAAGCGAGACATTGCTATACGCTTGTGGTACAACAAATTCAAGCAAATGTCGGAATATTATGCAAAAGAACGACATCACGATAATTAATAATAACCAATAGGAAGTGTAAGACTAAGTTTTGTTTCATGTTCAATGTTATTCCAACGCACTGCGATAACAAATTACCTTTCCGCTGCTTAAAATCCATCAACTTTTCTTACGCGTATATTTTTCTGAAAGAGACACAGTTAGAATGAAATGCGACAGACAGAAGTGTTTTATTCGTTCATTAGTCACATAGACTAGATTGAATTCCTCTCGAGTTTTCTTCCCTGGATACGATTGTAAAACGGACGTGGGGGGGAGCAAGCTGAGGTTACGAGAAGATCCTTCGTCTCCGAGATTTTACGACCGGGAGGAACGTAGGGTGAAAGTCAATTTTTCCGAGGATTTTCATTAGTTAGGCTGAGCCGGTAAAATCGAAGGATGACGCAACTGTCGCAGACAGGACGCGACAGTAATTGACGATTCCTCGGATTGATTTTATAGAACTAATATTAAAATCTATTACAATTTTCTTTCGCCGAAATCGTACTTAAATATTTTAACGGTATCTTATTTAAATCAATTCGAGATCATTTTTAATAAAAATGTGGCTAACTGAATTGGATTGTTTTCGAAAATCCCTTAATTTTAGATACAATTTAGATTTAATTAAGATAAAAATTCTAGATTAAATCACATCTGATTTTTCACTAACTGTAAACTCATTGCTTATCATTTTATCGTTATCTGTTATCTCGATTTCATTTTTAGTTACTTGCCATACTTAAAAACTTATATATTGGTGGTTTAGAAAATCTCGTGTGTCTATTATGTACATTATTGTCTATAACCAAATTTTTTTGAAAATTTAAAACTTTACCTTTATTAATAACATCATATTTTAAATCAGATTATCAATTTGTTCGAATTATCACGGGATTTACTCAAAATTACCGAAAAACACGATAATAATTGATTGAATTCTTTCGAATTCAATGAAAAATGAATCAACTCTAATTGGCGGAATTGTACTTTCAATGCGCATACTGCAATGCGATATCAGAAAGCCATGAAATTAATTGACAAGAGAAGTTCGTCCTCGTCTGCTCAATACCGATACATTCCTGAACTCGAATTCTGAAATACTCGTGATGCACACGTATACACTTTAAATCGACGGACGGTGTGCGGGTGTCGCGACCGGGTTCCTGTCAGCCTCCTGTATGATTTATTGCCGGCACGAACAAGCTCCTCGTAATTTACGCACCCTATTCCCCACGTCCCTTCGTCCCCCAGCCATCGATGTTATTTCGCGAAACGTCCAAACAGTCGCGCGGTCGTGTAACGTTGACGCGACGAAAGGAACAATTCGCCTCCCGTTCATGGCGTCGCATATCCGTTCGGGCTCGTGGTTCGCGATAATTATTCCGTAAAGTTGATAATTATGATGTCTACTAGGAAGCTGTCGTTTCTCACGAATGATTAATAATGTTAATTTTTACATGTGCTAAAGTCGATTAACCGTGAACAAAAATGAGCTTTAATGCACTACGCTGACATCAATAAAATTAAGTTCTTTATTAATGACTTATTGCAAAAAATTGCAATCATCATTTTACATGGATAAATAATAATCTATACACAAATAAATTGATAATTTGAATTATATAATAATTTCTTTATTATTATTAAATAAAAATATTTAAAAATATCAAAATAGTATAATATTATAATAACAATTTTTATTCTTGACAAATATATTCGACTGCATCAATTATCGTGGTCATATTTATTTACAGTCTGTCTTTAAATGTGAGTTTACTGTCTGTCATTAAAATAATTTGAGCTAATCGACATTCTTCGCGAAGAGTACTTCAGTCGTAATAAAGATCGTATTATTCAATAACCGAACAAGAATTGATCCAGTTATGAAAAGGTTAATTTCACTTCGTCAAGCCACCGGCGTTGTTAAATCTGATTGCTGCAGCGTCGCAATTCTTTTCGACGGCGACCACTGTGCATTCACGATTAACGGCGAATGCATGCCAGCCGCGTTCTGCATTCTGTTTGGCCCGACGCTAACGAACTATGAATTCCAAAAGTAAAGAAGTAAAAACAAAAAAGAACACAAAAGAGGAGAGGGCGACAGAGCGGTTATCCCCGTGAGCCACGGACGGCCGAAAGTGCGGTCGGAACTCGATGAATTATTCACGTCTATTCTTCCAACCGATTCCGTACGTAGGGGAGAGCGACGAGAGGCAGCGTGCAACTGTGAGTGGCCGACTCGTGCGAGGCTGATTTGTGATAACGACGGTGCCAGATGGAAATTCCGTTCGCAGTCTAGCTGTACCTATCTAGCTTGCGACTTAGGGAGCTTCGCACACGCGTGCCTGCACGCGCATGTGATGGCGCGTGAAGTAGCGGGAGACTCCGCGTGCACTCACGCCTCCGGTCATGTAAATTGGCGAACGTAAATACGCGCAGCCCCCACACGCTCTGCAGCATGCACGTACGTACACACGGAGGACCGACCGGTTTATCTGAGGCATAACCCGACGACCTGCATTAATTGTCGTCGTCAATCAGAGGAACCCGTCACCACTGACGGAATGCGATTAATATCGATCAGCTTGCGCTTCTCTACCGTGAACGAGCGATATCGACCTTGCGGAGAATCGAGTTGCTCATGGTAATGGTTTCCGCGTGATACGATGTTTATGATGTTGCGAACGGAAACTGCTCAACGCTAACACGTATGCAAGCAAGTTGGAGGGAAATTAGTAGAGATGATCCATTTATTTTATTATAGTACATATTTTCTATAAAGAAGAGTAAACTACTATAAAGACTATATAGAAAGACTAACTATAAAGAAAGAGGTCGAAAATTTTATACTGAATAGAATCATTCGTTGTGATTCACAAAATATACAATTATATACATTGTCCAACGATTCATAGTTTCTGTGTGTTCTATCTTCATTCACGATCGGTGTCAGTTGGTTAACAGCTTAAATTTAATTGTAAGTATAATTAGTGAACAGAAAGTTCACGCGAAAATTTCTCGAAAGATGAAAATTTCCTTCTAGATTTGCGATCTCTATCTCCTGATGTCAAAATCAAAGATTCAGCGAATTTCTTATCAAGTTGTGGTAAATGGAAGCTGATTAGGAGTGACTCGGGCGAAATTATCTCCGTAATCCGTTTCTAACGCGGATTGAAGGGATCATACTCAAATAAGATTTGCTTCCAAATTTAAAGGCCTTACGCCGGAGATTGTCTTTATCCTGATCTTCATCGGTGTTCTCGCTGCGCCGCCTGATCAGATCCACTTTTGTCATTTCGTGTAAATTGATGAGAAAGTGAGTGATCGGCACAAATGTACATGCAAAAGAAGAATTAAACTTTATCGTGGTGAATCTTGCACCTTTAGAAATTAAATTTACGAGAAATCAATTCAGATTGTTTAACGAGAAACACGTTGATTAGTTCATTTCCATTTTATTGTCAAACTGGATATAAGCTGTGAAAACAAGATTCTTAGATTTATGCTACTAAAACTGTAGAATTGGTAATAATTTCCATGAAAATAAATCAAATAAAGTGATTAGTTAGACAAATTTTAAATAAACACAATAAGAACCTTATAATAGTTATTTTATAATAAGAATGTTTCAAAGTAGTTAGAAATTAAAATTATTAAATCTTGTTACACTACATTAATTATAAAGATAGATCTCTCTCCGAAATGGAGGAATTTCCGCTGGAACGTACTTTCAACAGTAGGCAAGAATAGATTTGCATGCTGTTTATTAGTAAAGAAGAATAATAGCTCTGCAGATACATAACATAACAATATGCATTTCGTTACCAAGGAAAGTGCAACGTAGATGCGCATGGAATGTATATTAGACGTATATCTATGTGATAGTATAACTTATTTTCTCATTAACCCAAATATCTTGTCAAACAAATGTCACGACATGAATAGTTATATTCTTATCAAACTTCATATGAATAATCATGTTGAATAATACATCTCTCTCTTGCTGTATTATTTTAAAATTTATTCTATTCTAAGATATCTCAACGATTGAACAATCAATTATATACATCAAATTTTTCTTAACTTAAATTTTCTAAATGTATAGACAATATTTTTCTATTTTTAAGATTTGTTTAGAAAATTTAAGTTTTTCGCAAAACTGTGTAATTAATTCTTTAAAAATAAAATAACGACGGTGTCTTTTCAGATTACTCATTTCAGAGTCTTTTTAGATTACTCATTCTATACTATAATATAATTGAATTTTATATATTATTTTCTATGTATTCAACATTTAATTTTAACTCTCTAACGATAATAAGAAGAAAATAATAATTTGAATTTATTGAATTTTAGGAAATCAGCGTCAAACTTCGGTAAGTAAAGTTCCAAAAGTACACACTTCTTCCCCGAGATAATCGTCGAGGAATGGGGTGTTTGAACGAATGGTCGACGATGATGATAATGCTTTACAATTTTTATTACGAGATCTCATAGGAAACCACTTTAGCATCACGTAAACTTTTTTTTCTTCGAATACTATTCGCCTGAATGCTATTTACGCCACTTGGAAAACATACACTTGTAGAATTCACGAAGTTAAACTTAATCGTCGAAAGACGCCAAATACCTTAAAGTTATAAACTGTAATAAATCGTCTCTAATGTAGGTTAATGCCAGGATGGAAGAATTATCTGTCGAATTTACGACGAGCTTGTTGCCAAAACTGCCGTCGTAAAGAAAGAAGGATCCACCCCCTCACCAAGAGAAGGTCGGTATCCCCGGCGATAATGGATTCATACTACCCTGATATAATTGCACGGGTGCAACCGAGGTGGTTAATTTAGGAAAGAGGATTGTACCTGAATGTAACATTTGTAATCCTTAACGGAGGATTGCAAATGCTTTGATGAACATGGATCGCAGAAACGTTTTTATGTGAAAAAGAGAATGATAGAAATAAATATAAAATAATAATCACTAACTGCTTCAGCACAGACCACTGTTTTTTTCATTCTTTTTATTGGTGTAATCACTGCTGCTCCTTTTCGAATTATTGTTATAAACTATTATCATATTATAATCAATATTAATTACAGACAAATTACTATTAAAATCGATGGTTATTATTACAAACGATTATTATTAAAATTAACAATAATAATGATTATTATAAAGTCATGAGATATTATTAACTAACACATCTACGTAATTAAATTACTATAAAGTATATAGCATGTGATACATGCTATATAAAGTATATAGCATGTGAAGTATATGCGGTATGTGATAATTATTATTTCACAGACAAATGGTCTATAATGTCATATTAGTTACACAACTTTTTACCATATTCTATACACAGTGTGAAACTAACCTATTATACACGTATTTATTTCATTTTTTTATACTTAACATTTTATTTTTTATTTATTTAATGCTACTAATTATCATAACGTGATTGGTGCAAATGATACCTGGAAAATAAATTACTTCGAGAAAGTTTTGCATACATTACACAAAAATACTTATTCAAAACTGCGTAATTACCTCATTAGCTTGAAAAATATTTCAATTCTTTATAGTCAAAATAATACTTTATAGTCAAATAAATATGTAACAACCAAATTATTTGTGAATCTTTTTATATTATTTATACGTTTATCTATTACTTTTCTTTAAAATCTTTACTATAAGATAATAATACAGTCATGCTTTTCAACGATACTATTAAGATATAATTGAGAACTATATAAATCTCGATTTATATATTTTTTTTTCAAATTAAGAAGAAAAAAAAAAAATAAAAATAAAAATAAAAATAAAAATTTTAATGGTTTATCAGAAAACTTTATACACATATTTATGAATATCACTATAATCATTATATGTAATCATATAACATTATATTAATAAATAATAAAGAGTGTGTAATTTTAGTATATAAAAATAGTATATAAAAATAATTCTAATTAATGAGAATAAAAATCTTTGTACATGTTAGTTCGCTAGAGAAATGTTTTCATATTTAATGCGACAAGTGACTACGGGTCAAGGTTAAAAATTTCGTTAAAAATTAGTGATTAAGCCGAACTAAATTACAGTAAAATAATTTGTATGTGTTTAAATAAGACTGCATTAGAACGCCACTGACACAGCAAAAGCTAATGCTTTCTGTACAGGAAGGACAGCACTCACGCTTAAATTATATTATCTCTCAAATTTTTGTCCTTATTTTACATGATGCTGTAAAAATTGTGGCATAACATAAAAAATAATATAATAATATTAAAATTTTGTGATTATATGTGACGTACAAGTGTATGATTTTTAATTTCATCAAGAATGCGTTATGTGCGTTAAAATTCCATCACGTTACAAATAAAAATTGCAAATAATGTAATTCCATATGCGATATATTCAGGATAATCATATTAATTAATATAATTTAAAATTAGTACTTATAATTATCATTTTATTACTTTTTATTACTTTTCTATATTGAAAATCTAATTTAGATATATCATGTTTTAATGTATACAAATAAAGAATAAATTAATTATATTATTAAAAGCATCTTCTCAATATTAAAATGTTTTCCAAGTAATATAAATTAAAATGTAAAATTAAAGTTGAGCGAAGTCTCTTATAGATGAAAACACATGATGACAAACGACTAGATTAAAGTAAGAAATAGACATCCCGTACACTCAAAGTTCATTAGAACTTTATATGCAGCAAAGTGTGTTCGCAAAGTATTGCTAATATCGATACGAATCATCAGCCGACATGATCACGGTCTACAAGAGCGTACGAAACACGAAAGTTCGTCAGAAAGCAATTCGTTACACAACGAATTATCTTTCCCAATGCACATAACTATTGGTGTGGTGGTGCTATATACGGAACAGCTGGCGCAACCAGATACGCCGGCAAAACATTTTCACCTCGCTGAATTGTCAACGACATTGCACGCCGCGGCTTAATCCGCGTTCAGTTTTTTCCATCCGTTTCGTCTGTCCGTACGGCAGACGTATCGATTATGTTCGCCGTTTTAAAGTGGCTTCGTTTGCCGCAATCGCGAGACCGCGTGTTTTTCTCCCCAACCTAGATGGTCCGCTATAACTGGCTTTTTTTTAATGACAGTTTCGCTGAGTCGATGCTATGGTATATCGTCACGGGTCTCGTTAGCAAATTCGATGATGGCGCCTACGGTTAGCGTCATCGATCCCGAAATCTCGTTATGCTTCTCGATATGGTATCGCCGAATGTGAAAAAAGGTGGTCACATCGCTGCGAGGTAAAATATTGTGCGGTTTTGCATGATATATTTCATACAGATAACATCGGCTTTCGTTAACCCTTTTTTCAGGGGTCGACGGCATGTCCAATTCTGATCCTTCAAAGTGAGATGAAATATGATCAAGTTCATCAGCTCGTATCTTTTCAGGGAACATATTTATTGATATTGAATTCAAATACAGCTTAATAAAATGATTATTATAATTATTTATAAAAATTGTTATTAAGATATTTAAGGACCAATATATATTTGTGTATTCGCATATAATGTTGTAAATTAAGATATTTAAGGATCAATATATTAGTGTATTCGCGAATAAAATGTTGTAAATTATATTAAGTGAGTTTATAAAGAAAATAATACTTTTTATAGAAATTCGATTCTTTATACATATATATACATATATGTAACGTGATAATACTTTTATATTATTTTTAAGTAAGTTTAAAAAAATGTAATTTTCTTTTATAAGTATGTAATAGCATAGATAATTTTTAAGTATTCACGTTGTAATCAACCATTTTTTTCATCGTCAGCAAAACTACACGTACCTATAAAATGGCTTGCATTGGTTGACGGTTTTGTAACGAAATTGATAAGTTGGACATTGCTGCCTGATCGGCAATCTCGGTAAAAAATCGAATGCACAAAAATCTAACTATAGTCGGCCGTTATCGGGCTCTTGCACGTTAACTCTTCGGATGGCTGATTTTAATCCGTTAAATGCCATTTCCTTGTACACGTCAGCTGCGAACCGATGAGCTTCGGAGGCATCGAATGTCCGGCGCTTCACCAGCCATTTACTGCCGGGAGCTAGAGCTCGCCGCTCTCGAGTGCTCTCTTACGCTATTCTGTGCCGATTGCATCGAAATTCGCATTTGTGTGCGCTTATACGCACTATGTCGCTCGTATCTGCACTAAAGCGCCGAAACCCGCGAAATGCCGCGAGTGTATTCGGTCGGACATGAGCGACGAAGATGAAGGAAAAATTGGAATTACGAAAATCTGATTCGGCAAGTTGAAAATGTGCATATCGCTATGCACTCGAAGTCGTAATAAAAATTCGTCGAATCTATCACGACAAAAATTATAACATTAAACAGAGCACACGCTACGTTAAATTTTCTCGGGATATGTTTTGGGATATATCTGTCTGCACTCTTATAAATGCTTCATGCCCATATTTTATCTTTGAAGGACTTATCATATAATGCTCTCGACCATGTGTGAATGTGACGAAAGTTATAATTAAAATTTCCATAAAACGCGGTACATTTGCAAATGCAAATAACATTGTAGCGCATCTATACCGGACCAATCTTCCAATGGAGCTGCGAGAAAAAAATGAAACTGCATTTATTCGCTCGTAACTCACACGATGTACATCGGCAAGTATCCCATAGTCCTCGCTGCGTACATGCATGTCAGATGACAATCCCCGAACAGAATGCGGCAGGATAATATTTCGTAGTTTATCCACCAATGGACTCACGCTGGTTGGAAAAGCTCCGAAGGTCGTTCATTACGTTTGCACGGACTGTTCGTAGCTATCCGCGAGATATCGCGTTATACCGGTAAAAAGAGAGAGAGAAAAGAAAAGGCGCGTACGAATGAAAGGGAAAAAAGGAAATATTCGAGAGCAAATGCAACCGAATACCCCCTAGTGCGAGAGCGTTTTCCATCCGCGAAGCTCGTAAATCCTGCTGTTGAGGCACGTTCGTAAACTCGTTTCGTCGTGGTCGAGGCGTGACGCTGCGTTATAATTAACATAGGCTGATGCGCGATATAAATTACAATTATACATGATTTACAGGATGCGATAACCGCGGTCTGGCCTCTCCAACTCCCTTCGCATCTTCTCCTCTCCTCGTTTACTACCACACCCATGCGCTTTTAAAGCTTTCTCAACCCCCGGGTGATATCGTCGTCTATTTCCGCACATCCCGGATGACCCTCTTCGCAGCAAACTACTAAATAAACATGTCCGTACGAAACCGCAACGCTTTGCGTATGCTGTCACATTAAAGGCGATGTTAAGAGTGCCACTTGTAACACCTCCACATTCTCAACATTGCATGAACACGCCGCGCTGACCAGCAATGCCTTCGCGCATCGTGTATTTTCCACCATCTGTACCAATGTAACTTGACACTCTTTATAATTATGGCAAATTTTACATTAAAAAAAATTAATATAGTCCGTTTATTCCTATTTGTACCACACTTTATATTGCAAAACGACTAACGAGGTTCGAGAGAGTAGAGAATCGTTTGTCTAAAAAAAGTGATAACTTAAAACAGCGGAGTTTTCGTTTTAGTGCTATATGAAAAATGTTTCTGAACCCCTTGGTACAAATGGGTACAAACAATTCTCTATCTAATAGCGTTAATGAAATTAAAATATCTTAAAGTTGGGTGCTAACGCTGACCATTTAATCATTCCGTATTTTTTTATTTTTTGAAATATAATACAAATAATATAAAATGCAGCACAAAATACAATAACGAGGTACAAATGAATTATATTATTAATTTTTTTAAAATAAAATTAAGCACTAAGTTCACATCTGTGAAGTGTCTTGACGAAATTTGTATGAAATTTTAACGTTTTCATAACCGTATATTTTCCGATTTTTTCTGAATTCTTTACTGAACCAGTAAAGCGTATACAATATTCGTATTTTATCTTACATCCAGAGAGCAAACACCCTCAGACGTAAAAATCAAAAATAAAAAATATGTAGATACGGGAAAGTGTCTTGGAGATGTTATAGAGAATACACTCGAGAATATACAGAACTTAATCAGCATTTCTTTTTGTTATACAAATAGAGATTTTTCTAAAAATTTAATTTTATTTAGAAATTTGAAGATTTTCTTTTTCTTTTCTAAATGAACAATCGACAAGACGTCAATGCACGATAGCCCTTCCAATTTTGCGAAAAACTCCCGACTGTCTATCTTATAATGCAAATTCGTAACTAGATAGTCGAATAAAGCTGAACCTAAGACACGTCGTCGGTTTCACAGCGTCGGTTTGCATGTCTGTAAATGTATGTGCCAGGCCGTACCGAGGTCGAGTCACGTGCTAGTCAACGACAGCGGGAGTCCTCTTAATTATGCCACCCAGTTCTGCACGAGACACAATATAGCAGTTGAGGTTAATAATTTCAGCTTTGCTTAAACGTATGCCAAACTTCTAGAAGAATTCACCGGAAATGCCTTCAGGTTGTCATCACGCTAAGTGTAAATAATTGTCTCTACATATATTATAGTTATCTATATATTATAGTTATATATACATGTTACATATCTCTTTATTGTAACCAAACTATACATAAAATATCATCAATGTAGAAGTAAAAAATTCATCATGATTTCATTTTGAAATAATATACATAAGTAAATACTTAATCGAACTGTAAGCGCTTATTGTATATATTCTTCAATTTTAGATATATTTTATCTTTTTTATATTAATTCTATGTATTTTCAGTTATATGTTCAATAAAAATTCGAACAAATTTAAGGATTCGATATTCTGCTATATTCTAATACATCTTTTTGCTACACAAATTAATCTAAACATTTACGATGTTTACTACAAAATCATTTCATTTTCCGTAAACTGAGACGATGCAAAGAGCTCAATTCAAAGACAGAATTTACTTAAGGCATATAATTCGCATGTAATTGCCGGAAATCGTTTTGCGAAGAAATGTCTATCTGCTAGATGTCTACTTATCGTTCTCGTCAATTCGCAATAGTCACGCACAGCGGTCGTACCATCGCGGACAATATCAATGTTTTTATTATGACAGCTGGTAACCCGACCGATAAACTCCGAAAGTGGACGTGCCATTACGCGTTTAAAGCAATTTCCGGAAATCCCTCGTGACGTTCGACAAATGGACTAGAGTCATAAATAGTTCCGCAGTTCAGGGCTAAAGCATGAGCACCCATGCTACTCCATTCCTTTCTCTCTCTTGCTGTCTCTCTTCTTTCCTCCTCTAAATGTTCCGTGAAAGATTAATGTGAATTTTATTATTACGGGTCTTATATACGACACTAACTCAGAAAAGACCACTTCACCATAACGTTTTCCATCGTTATTATTGAACTTCCTCAGATTGTCAGAATTATTACGAAGTCTCAATAATGTCACGGGGTTATGGAGGTAACTTTACGGAAGTACTTATGTATTTGATATAGGCATCTCCATCGTTATTACGAACAAATCATTCATTTGTCATGAATAGACGGCAAAGAATCATAATATCTAAATAAAAAATGCGTCAACTTATTACAGAAGAAATAAGGTCAATTTCATTATTGAAAAAGTATGAATATAGTAAAGGGAAAACTACGCATTATTTATTTATTGCATCATTTGATAACCAAATTCATTATTTATTTATTGCATCATTTGATAACCAAATAATAATTAATTTAATTAAAACAAAGCAAGTAAAGTTTATCATGTTTTTTCTCTTCTAAGCGTGAATGATTCTTAACTAAATGCAAAAAATTATAATCATTAAATGCTTGAACATGCACAAAGTGCTGAAAAGTTGCTTCTTAGTAATCCCTTGGATCTGCAAACACCTTGAAATTTAAATATTACGTTCGAAATATTTGATATATTTGACATATATGTGACAGCAATGTCAAGATACTGCTTTGAAGAATTTTAATTATATTTTCATTTCAATATGCCTGAATACAATGATGTTATACACATTCTAATATTATTAATAGCAGCGTGTGACACGTTTCATAAGTTTTTAAATGGATTTAATGGAAAAAAAGAATTATTCGAAAATTGATCAATAAGCAAAATTTTGAGAATTGCATACAAGAATTATATTATTCAGAATTGTTATTATCTCGGTATTGTTCGACACATTATTGCGAGAAGTATACCATGCTAAGACAAGTTTTTTTTTAACTGTTAATTTTGATATTTAAAAAAATGGATTCTTTAGTCAAACCTAATAATAATTGTAATTACAAAGCATTTTGTAATTTTCTTATAAGATACTGTATACTTTGTTATGCTCTTTTTCTTATGTTATATCAATAATTTTGAAGTTTTCTCTATCTAGGTAAGAATAATGATATATAAAATATGATAAAATAAATTTGATTAATAATAAATGTAATCAATTTCAAACAATTACCATTACAAACTACCATTATTTTATATGTTATTAAAGAAACATCTCTTTCTGAAGTCATAATTATCTTTAATTAACATGTTTTTGCTAGAGTTACATCAATAGACTTTATTACAAACTATTGTTCCGTGTTACGGCGACAAGCAACAATCAGATTTCACTTTCTTGCGGTAGAAAGAAAAACGGAGTTTGGTCTGCGCGGTCAGATAGAGAAATAGGCGGTGAGAAAAATGAAGAGGACGAGGAACTAAAGAAACGAATCTCCACAGTTTCGGTCCATCTATTCCGAGTTTTTACAGTCTGTTACAGTCCATCGAATATGCACGCGCAATATACTGTCGGTTTCAAACAAATTTCACTTTTCATCCAAACACTTTGACTCGAAGTCACATAGCGATAGAAAATATTTCTTTTGTCGATTGCCATAATATAAACTTCAATAACATGAATTCACATGAACATTTACTTAATATGTGCAAAATTATTGCATTTGAATATTCGTATATGTATATAATAATACATTCGGCAAGACTGCTAAGCTATAGATTATGTAAATAACATTATATCGAATATTTATAATTATTTCATACATCAGCATTGTTAATATATTTCGATTATATTCTAACAATGTTATGTAAATGCGAACTTTTAAGTAGTGCATGACCTACTTAAAACCTTACTATCGTTCTGATAGTCAGAATGCCATGAATATATTTGTACATTTCAAATATATTTTTGTGCGCAGTTGTAAGTTACGAAGTGTGCGAATAAATGCTGTTACCAATTGATACATACTTATCCGGTAAACAAAAAACTACTCTGTACTATTATAATTCATCTATTTTGAAGAAAAACATAAGATGTTTCTTAACTGAACTACTTAAAGTGAAATATGTATATGTTTAAAATTTGACAAAAGTGAGAAGGGAAGTTTTAGCACAGTCCAGTACAATACTTCTAATTTGTGTAGTGGATTGTTATATATCAAATATACAATTTTGAAAATAATCGCATTGCAACATTGATCAACATTTGATTACAATAAGTTATTTCGTATGTACAAAATCATCATTTATTATAGATGAAGAAATGTGTGTCAACTTTAAATAAAAAATAGATCATACAAGTAAAAAATCATAATCATATAAGAACGAATATTTTATTGAATTGTCAATGACAATTAAGTTTACCAAGTTCTGCTTATCATTAATAGTAACATGAAGCCAATTAACAAAACGACATTTTGGATAGCGTGCTTTTTATATATGGTCGCACCAATAGAAACTGCAAGGATCTTAGCGATTATTCCAATACCATCTTACAGTCATCAAATTCCTTTTCGACCACTATGGACTGCTCTGAGTCGAAAAGGACACGAAGTCGTCCTTCTAACATCAGATCCGATCAATAATCCTAGTTTGATCAATTTGACAGAAATCGACTTCAAATCTAGCTACAAGCTATTAAGAACGATAAATTTCGCCAAACAACAGACAGGGAGGCCTCAGACATGGTTAAATACAGCACGCACATACTTATGGCCTGTATGTCACCAAATAACAGAAAACATTTTTAAGCATCCGAAAGTACGTGAAATGTATGTACCAGATAGTAATCAAACATTTGACGTAGTAATTGCAGAAACTATGCAATCACCTAGCATGTATGCTCTGGCACACAGATTTAATGCACCTCTTATAGGTAAGAATAATGATATATAAAATATATAAAATATTACAAATTACAAATACAAATAAAATAATGAATTACAAATGTTTATTTAAAATTCATTTTATTAGTGAAAATATGAAAGGGAGCCATATTTTTTTCAACTTTTAAATTCTTAATATCCTATATCTTCGCGAGTATTTGTCTCTATACATAATAAACTTTATTATATTAATTTAAATAAGTTTTATGTAATCTATAACAATCATAATAATCTATAAAATTAGTGTAAAAAATATAGCTATTTTGTTTAATATCGAAATTTCTTATTCCCTTTACGTCATTATGTCATGATCCAAAGAAATATAATTAGTAAATATGTATGTGAAAGTTAGCCTGATTATTTATTAGTGGATGTGTGTGTGTGTGTGTGTGTGTGTGTGTGTGTGTGTGTATTTTGATATATGTACATATACGTTCATAATATGTATACAATTTTTTAAACTCAAATCTTGTTTAAATTACTCGCATTTAAAAAACTCATTGTATTACGTCTATATTTATTTACAGGCGTGTCAACTCTTGGATTTTATAATCATAATTATTATCTATTCGGTGCACCTGTTTTACCATCGCATCCTTCGGCTTGGGAAATGGAAGATGATACTGGTTCTAATCTGTCATTATGGCAGAGAATAAAGAATTTTATTCGTCTATGGTATCACATATATTGCACATTAAATTATTTTTACTCTGAACAACATGCATTAGCAGAAACATATCTTGGAAAAAATATACCAGACATAAGTGACATGGAAAGAAACTTAAGTTTTATTTTTCACATTCAACAAGAAGCTCTCTCGTTTGTTAGACCGATAACACCTAATATATTAGCATTTGGAAATTTTCATATATCAAAAAAACTTGCAGCTTTACCGAAAGTAATTATTGCATTCAAACTATTTATTCTTAAAAATTTGTTTAAAAAATTATACTATTTATTTGTTTTATATTTAAAATAAATTTCCATATGTATTTTTTCTCATCAAATATATAAATTGGATAATTATTTTGTTGCAGAATATAAAAGAATTTATAACAGATGCACCAAATGGATTTATCTATATGAGTTTAGGCACAAATGTCAAGATATCACAGTTGCCGGAATGTGTACAAAACATGTTTCGAGATGTATTTGCAAGTTTACCGTACAAAGTTCTATGGAAACGTGATAAAGAATTGTCGAATAAACCTGAAAATGTATATGTTTCTCAATGGTTTCCTCAGCAGAGTATTCTCGGTAAATATATATTGTATAATTCACAATCAAATTAATAAAAATATATATTAACACATCTCTTCATAGCCATTTCGGTTCGTGTTTCATTTTGTAGCTCATCCAAACATCAGATTATTCATATATCAAGGTGGACTTCAAAGCACGGAAGAAGCTGTTTTTTATACAGTACCACTCTTAGGATTACCAGTACTAGCCGATCAGTTTAATCAAGTTAACAAAATGGTATCTTTAAAAGTTGCAAAACGTTTAAATCTTAGAAATATATCGAGAGAAAATCTGAACGCATCCATAGTAGATATATTGAGCGATAAAAGGTAATTATTTTTTTATAACATTCATTTTTATAACATTTTATAACATTTTTTATAACATTTTTTAAAACATTCTTTTGTATCACATGTCATTAATTATTTCTATAGAAATCTATTTGTCTCAAAAATTGTCTAATTTTCAGAGAATTTCACATAACATTATCTTACAAGATTCTTATATAATTATAATCAAAATATATTTGTAAAGTAATACATACATTTTCCCATAAAATGTATATAATACTTTTCTTCATGATGTGATTTTTACTAAAATATATTACTCTTTTCTAGATATAAACAAAGAATGCTCGAGCTTAAAGCCCTAAACGAAGATAAACCTTATGATCTTTTGGAGCTGGTAATTTGGTGGATTGAATTCGTCATTCGTCATAAAGGTGCTTCTCATCTTCATACCACCATCGCTCATGATCCTTGGTATCAGAGACAAGAAATGGATGTTATAGCGATTTTATCAATTGCCATATTTGTAACGTTATTTTGCACACTAGTAATTACTTATAAATTGTTTAAAAAAATATTTAATCTTATAAAAATCCGACCAGTTATTAAAAAAAAAACTAATTAACTTTTGATATGTATAGCATATTTATTAACAAAAGAATTAATATATAAAAAAATTATCTAAATGTATTATCTAAATTTATATTATTAATATTATTAATATTAATAATATAAATTTATATTATTAATATTAATATTAAATTTAAATTATCTAAATTTATATTTCATACAAATATTTAATAAATTAAATATCAAATTTTAATACTTAATCTACAAACACAATCATTGTTTTCAAAATTAAAAAATTGAAAAACAAAATTTGGTGCAATTCGATTTGCATTAACTGAAAGAATTTTCTTATTTTTACCCCCCTTTCATTGCAAGTCACTCTATAACAGAAATGTTGATAAACAATTTTAAATATTTATTGTATATAAATATAAACATTAACACATTTAAAATAATGTGTATCCTATCCATAATTTTATATTTTGTTATTTTATTTTTAATACTTAATTAACATTATAAATATATAAAGTAAAACCTCCTATACAGAGAAATGTAAATACTATTGCAAACTAAAGTTTGTACAATTTTCTCTTTAATTAATACATCAAACTTAGAAACAATTCTTGTTCAAATAAGAAGTGTAGTAATAGAAACGTAAAAGCTAGTTAAGTAAAATTAATACATTTTAAAGTGATATCGTTATTTGTTTTGTGAAACTTGTGATCGGTATGAAGTTATCGGTATATAATGCATTGTTATACTATATATTGTTAATGTTATACTATATATTGTTATGAATAAACTCCTTTTAAAGCATGAAATAAATATCTATTTATCTTTCTATTTATCTATTAATTCTTGTTGCAGTATGATCTATTTATATTATATATTAATCTTTACTCTTAAAAAATAAGTTACAAAGGGTATTAATTATTATACAATATAGAATGTTTTAGTTCTCAAAAATTTTTCAAAAAATTTTCTAAAAAATATTTATATACAATTTTTTATAAAATTTAAATGATCAAAAAATATTCGATTTTCAAAAATTTTATATAAAATTTATTTATTTTTATTATTTTGCATAGTGTCTTAAGAATTTTATTGAAAATTATGACTCAAATTAAATTGAATTGAATAAGAAAAACTAATATCAATTCTCATAAGACAAAAATATAAAGTTGCCATCATGTATTTTCGTGAATTCTTGCATCTTAAATTTAAATAGAAATTTTTTTAATGTACCAAAAACTATATAAAAAGTTATATTAAAAAAGTTATATTAAAAAAGTTATATTAAAAAAGTTATATTTAAAAAATATATGAAAAAAAAGATTCAAAATTCTATTCAATTCAATGATAGCCCTTCTCCATACTCCATAAAAATATATTTAAAAATAGAGAAAATCTATAATAAATTACTCATCGTTCATCACATGAATAACGTTACGTAATTGCCGCAATCGGATCACGTGTAGTTTTAAATTTATACTGCTGTCATCAATAATTGTTCATTGAAACGTAATTCATGCCTGCTAAATAATTACAGTGTCATGGAAGTCCCTGCTCTGTCTGATTTTCGTGTAATAATGCATAGGACAGTTATAATTGAAGTGAAATGCATAATTAAAGATAGCGGGTTGTGATAAATTTTTAAATGGGATATGTTTTGTATACAAAAGGTTTTGTATACAAAGGTTATACACATTGATTTAACTCAATACAAATAATACATAAAATATATTCTTCTTTTTCTCTTTTCCTGAGATTAATTTAAAAATTCCATTAAGTAAATACATTTAAAATTAAATTATATTCTTTATTACAAAAAATTTATTTTATTATTATGTGTTGTAGCATATTTCACTATCTGTAGACATTTTGTGCGAGCGTTTTTTATATAATAAGCTTAAATAACACATTATAATATATAAATTTATAAATCAATTGTATCTTATATATAGAGTGAATTCAGGTAATTTATAAGTAAAGATTATAATAAGTTTTAAATATTATTTTACATATCTTTTTTATCCTTATTGTTTTACTCGTCTTTAATATATAATTAAATATATTGTGTGCACAATACATATACAGATATAAAATTAATACAAATAAAAAATAAACAAAATTTTAACTAAATAAATAATTTAATCAAACAGCTATAAAAATTGTAAAGTACGAAAGTATAAAAGATAAGATAAATAAAATGAAGAGAAATTACATATAATTTAAATAATATCAGACATATTTGTGAGAGAAACACAATAATGCGGATAACGGAAATGTATATAAAGTTTTTTATCCCCTTTTCCGTTCTCGTTCCATTATCAAGACTTTTCTTTTTATCACAAGGACAGCATTCCTGGGAGATTATCAAAAAGCGATAGAAAAGAACGTTTTCTCCTCATCGAGTGCCCTTTTGCGCGTCCTCGCTCTCTTTCCTGTGCGAAACTCGCGCGTCAAGAAGCGTAATCGTTTCTGTACCCGATAACGCATTTTATCTGCTACCTTTTCCGCGCTCCTTTCTGTCGCGATTCACCAAAGGCAGTAGCCTTTGAGAATCGCGATTTCATGGAACGATAGAGGCGTGTAGTTATTTGTTAAGAGGACGCAAAGAAGTTGACGCGAGGACCAAGGACAAAAGAGATCAGTGCGAAAAAAGAAGAGACACGCGTCGCACCTTGGAAGATGCAATCTGCCGTGGTATTGTTTGATGCGATTTGCTAGCAGTTATTGTTTCGTACGTCGCAGCCACGAAGTTACACAATTACGCCGACATCGTTGTACGGATTCGTCTCTCTCACTGATGTCTCTTACCGTTCCTACTATTCCCTAGGGCACAAAAGCGGTTGCTGTTGAGAGTTCGTTGTAGCATACCGACTCTGGTGGATTGTTCGGGATTTGCGCAAGATTTTTGAATGAGAGGGAGAAAGACAGCGAATCAAGGTTTCTTATTCTCATCACTTTTCTCAGCGTTTCCGCGATATTTCAGCATTTCTCGCCAAATGCTATCAACCTCGAATATCACAAGATATGAGATGAGTAAAAATGGATAGTAAGTAGCATATACAGAAAGTGATTCACGGTAAGTACTTCTTGATGATTAAAAGCATTAAGACTAAAATCGGTTGTTCCCAGAGTAGCATTGGAAGCACATCGTTTATTCGCGAGATAGCCATTGTTATTTTTTTCTTGGAAGAAAGGAAAACAGCATATACTTTTTTAAATTTCTCCATAATGTCTAGGGATCTTTTCATATTAAAGTAACATGTTGTCAATAAAATTTATACTAAACGTAAATACTTTCACATTAATTATCTCTCAGTTTAAACCTATGTCGTGAGAGATTTCCTTTCTATATTTTTCCTGTCAACGCGCAAAATGTTGTTGCTATTTTTTTTTTTTTTTAATGACCATTGAGTATTCTTTCATGAGGTTCTTACGACATAGGTTTAAACTCATGAGAGATGATTAATGCGCAGTGAAATAATACGCTTAATATTTTAAAGATTTAGAAAACATGTTGAAGACAAATTATTTCTTTTTAATATGAAAAGATTCCTAGACATTATGGGAAAATTTAAAAAAAAAATGCTGTTTTCTAAGATCTAGTTATGTCTTTGAAAAAAAGGAAAATGTAGCTAGAAGAAAAGTAAAGAGCAGGGACTTTAACTAATATATGTATAATATGTACGTGAATTAGCATATGAGTGTAGATGTATGTACTGCAAACTTGTATATGTGTATATAAGTGTCCGCAGTGTATTGAGCTCGGGTCCGTGGGTTCGCTAAACCCAAATGACTGTGTGGATCAGTCATCCCTGCAGGAAAATATCTTTTAAGCTTTTTTTAATCTTCTCCTTTGTCCATTTTGGTCTTCCATCTATTCGAGAAATTAAATATTATTTGAACCAGGGCAATGAAATTAGTGAAAACGGCACCTTTGCCACGTTCCACCACCACAAATTGTTCGGTCTCCGCACGGCGCACAGTGCTAATCTCGCCCACGGAATTCCAAGGCACGAATTTTCGGTCTACATGCATATATTGTGCATATACAATATTTACATTAGAATGTAAACGATCTTCAAACAGCTCGAGTTGTTGGCACAAATGCATATTCCTGTCTAGACACCTCTTAGTACTTTGTCGAAATCGTTGAGTCGACTCGCGCGACCCGTTTAATATGTACGAATACATAATTATCGAGTTACGAGCTATGCACGCGCAGGTTCGTGTGTGTTTACATGGTATAATTTGATACGCTGCAAGTTATCCAAATTGGACCAATTGTGCGTAAATTATTGTCTGCATGGACGATGCAGTATATATTATATATATCGCGTAGGTGCAATTAACCACGAAACCACCCCTATTAAGCTGGACCCCCCACCATCACAAATCAAGTTCGCACAAGGTCAAAAATTTAATACTATTTAGGTGCTAATTTAGTCCCTAATCCGAATTTTAGTACTCAAGCCGTTTAGCAAAAAATTGAATAAAAAATGGGAGGTCGAGCTTAATGACAACCCTCCCGTATAAGAAAAAAATATATTATATAGAGATCCTATATAAAAGAAAAGTTAGAATTTACTCAATGTTTTAATATTATTTTAGAGCACTTAATTAGCACTAAATTCTAGTGTACTCGTGGGGGATCCAGCTTAATAAGGGAACCGATCATGAAATCGATATTAAATAACCAAAGATACCTGGGAGTGCTGACAAATGTTCAGTTATAACTGGTAACAATATACGTTCAGCACCGACGTTATCCGCGTTTGAGATAAGATATTTTTGACGAAGTAAATATTAATGGACATGCAATTTATTTTTAACTACGTGTAAATCAGTATCATCGACCTTGAAGATTCATTTTTGTGTCACGCTTGTGTTAGCGAGCTTAGAGTATATTCTACACAAAGAGCATCGGTGAACGTGATACGAGTGCACGTACAACGACGCTCCTGGGTAATTACACGAGATTCTGCTTGCCGAAGCGCGATCTGTTATTTCCATGTCTCCTTCTTTTTTATTAGCCGGCGGTGTGCATAGAAAGCTGTATAAACGAGATAGGTACCAGAAAGCATTCGCAGCATCACCCCGTCGTCGTTCCAACCCATTCATATCATTTTGTTTAACGCCTTATCTCACTTACCAGCAATATGATCTATCGAACGCAAGAGAGAGTAAACCTGGCATCGGATTAAACGAAGATGAGCCATTATTCTTTCTTGAATTATTACGCATCCCTCATATCTACCTATATCATTCTTTAGTTATTATTTCATATTATGAGCTTACGATATCTTCTAGTAATAACATTACATTCATCACACGAATTGCATGAGATTGTAAAAATTGAGTAATTTATGATTAGCAAATTTGATATTTGCTTAGATTCGATAAATTTACTTTATTCACCGTTTAAAATTTTGCACTTATCATAGGAACCGTTCAGAATACGTTCCACTGAACTTCACTAGATCGAGAAGGTAGGAAATAATATAAAAAGAATAAAAATAATAAATTGTATGGCATAATGAGTTACTTCGTTCCACTGAAAGCACTCATTACTTTACCAAGGTTTTCGCTTTGAACATGGTGAAAGATATTTCCCGAGAGTAATGGCATGCGATTACTCCTTTTTGAAAACCTGTACTTCGTTTATTTCTCGAATCGCGATTGCTATGGGGGTTGCTCTTTTGCTTCTCGATTGATCATAGATCGGAATATCCTCTGTGTGTGTGTATCGCAAGTAATATTATTTGTTTATATTATTTGTGTATACATATATATATATATATATGTATACACAAATAATATAAACAAATAATATTACTTGCAATATTTCTATATTATAGGAACTACATATTCAGTTATCTTTATTAATATACAATTCATTTTATATAATCTAGATATATTTAAGCAGTTTTTTTGGTCTTAATAATAGCAACTTTTTTTCAGAGATAGGCAAATATATCTTGTAACATAAATTAGTCAAAGAATATTTCAGACAAATAACAAATAGCAGAATATTTATCTAAGCAATCTTATTCTATTCAATACACATAATCAATTCACAACGTGTATACGTATATACACATTCAATACACATAATAATTACATAACGTCTGTTTAGACATGCATGTAATTTAAACAATATATGTGATCATGTAATTTAAACAATATTTGCGGTTAGACGCTCATCAATAGAGAGTTTCCTAGTCTCAATGACATGTTGATACCAGTTCATCGACCATTTTGGAGTTCTTGTTCGATTAGGCTCCGTAAAATTGATGCTTACCAAGCCAAATCGAGAGAGACACGACGCGACTCGAACCCGTGTGTCCGCAAATAGACACAAATGATTCGACTCTTGACAGACAGGTCACCGGGTCAGATTAACTACCCCCGGTACGTTCGAAAATAACGCGCTTCGCATCATTCCGCTCCGTGATTACGTGCACACGCGCACTGATATTTCCGAATGCGTTGGTCACGCACGATAAAAAAATTGGAAAGGTTCAACGATCGCGATGACAAGAGTGGGCCGGGCGGTCTCTCTCGAAATTACGTTAGCGCAGGTCGTCAGAGTC
Organism: Crematogaster levior; assembly: GCA_901521435.1. Lineage (NCBI taxonomy): Eukaryota > Metazoa > Arthropoda > Insecta > Hymenoptera > Formicidae > Crematogaster > Crematogaster levior. The sequence continues at coordinate 1,239,451 of CABEGB010000736.1, forward strand.
AAGGACGGATCTCCTGCGAGAGACTGAGAAGATGTGGATGTGTGTGTATCAGAAATAGGAAATAAATACAAAAAAATACAAATAATAAGCAGAGAAGTAAAAGACTAACTGTGCTACCATCGTCGGTCGCGGGTCTTTATATCCACGATGGAGCAAGTTAACGGCTGTGTTCGCATGGCATTTTCTATTATATCGTTGCGCGTGAACCTGCACATGCCAAAAGAAACGTGTGCGTTACTAGGTATTGAATTGGGATCGAGGACTGCAAATTGAAAATTAGAATTCAATCGGGGCAAAGCGATAGATTTAAAAAGTTAAGGAGAGAAGATAAAAATTATCCGATTAGTCAAATTGGTCAGACTCTCCAGCGTGATGTGGGTTGTTTTTAGTGCATTATTATCGATAGAAATCTGACGATGCGTTGCAAAGAAGAGGGAAGCATGAATCGATGAGTCTAATGTAGCTCGAATTAAAATAAGATCAAACTACACGTTATGTAGGTAAAAATGTAAATCGAATTGTGAATCCGAGTCTCATTTCGTGCTGTGTTATCCGTTCACAGCGTTGTCCGTAGTATCAGTGTGTTTACACACAATATTTAAAACGCACTATCATAATCAGAACAAATTCTTACACAAGAATCCTTATTATTACTTTGCAGGGATAATATAATTTATATCCCTTCAAGCAACTTTAATTTCATCCATCTTAAATAAAAAAGACGTATAATACGTAGAAAATTAAACAGAATGAATTGTTATGTCTACAATAAAGCTGTTTGCTATTTCGAGGTAAATTATGAATCAATATAATATGAAAATGTTAATGTATTATTCATATTAGAGTTGTAACTTGTAGTCTATCGAGCGAAAGACTGACTACTAGTTTGATTCTACCACATATAAGAAATTTTTAGTAGTAAGATATTTCTTTGTGTGACAAAAACGACCTAGCAAAAATTTCAAGATTGAGTAAACTACTATACTATATTCTACGAGGAACGAAAGCTCAAGCAGTGAGTACAAGAATGACACTCGAATCCAAAAGATTCGATATCGTACGCGTAGGCAGACTTTGAGATCGATGAATCGTTTTCTTAATTTTTTAAGACAACTGTTTGGCGCACAACCTGCGTAGCCTCACAATCGGACCACGTAGTCATTTAACTGACCGATCACCAAATAATTAGATTGTCAACGATCGGAGATCATCACTGTAAAATCGCGAGATCATTTCCGAGAAGAACCTCCCGTTCATCACCGAAATTGCGCGCGTATAAGTCATAATCAATTTCATAATTTTTCGCCCACGATGAACGTCGCTCGCGATCTCGCGGAAAACTCGACAGGTTTAAAAGACGAATTCACAAGAAAGCCCTAATATTAAATTTTTGCACGCACTCTTTCTCCCTTCTACTTACTATTCGCGGTGACTCGGTATTGGGGAGGCATTTGCGTTTGCTGTTGTTGCTGCGGTGGCTGCTGTTGTTGCTGTTGCGGTTGCTGCTGGTGGTGTTGGTGATGATGGTGGCCGAGATGGCTGATGTTGACGGTGAGCTGGGGATGCGTCAGTTGATTGAGGTGGGGACTCGGCGACGGCGGCGGCGGCGGTTGATGGCCGGGATGCACATGGTGGTTGTGACCTGGCTGCGGATTCTGGGGATGCGACGCCGTGAGATGGTGGTGATGATGGGGACCGCCACAGTGCGGCAGCAGACAATGCATGGGTCCTAAGGCACCGACGGCGACACCCACTGCGCCCTCCTTCGAGACGCCATATCTCGAAACCATTCTTCCGGATGAAGCAGCCCGGTCGCTGCTCACGACGGTTTTTCCCTCGCGCGAGCGACTTGGCTTGCGTTCGCACTCGTCGTCGTCGTCGTCGTTCTCCTCCTCCTCCTTCCACCCGTCTCACCCTCACCTCGCCTCGGCTGAGATCCTCCCCTCCTCTCCGCTCCCTCGGTCGGTGGTTAAAGACGACTCGACGCCGTCGACGAGGTTCGACGAGGTGTGTTTACGTAACGGTAAATGCGATAATAAAACGAATTCGCGACCATTGTCGCGATCCGTCGTCGCGCCTCCTCTCGACTACCGATTCTCCAGACTGTCGCGAAAGAGGTGGACTATCCTTCTCCTTCGTGGCGCGCTCCCGCTCTCACGACCGTTAACCGGGTTCGCCCGTGCACACGTTGAGCGCGACACCCGTCAACTCGTCGATCGTCGGCAATGGCGCGCCATGGTGACCGCGCGCGCGTCTATTCCTCCACACTCCTAAATCTCCGTCGTCCTCGGTGGATGATGGCCCTCGTCGCGCCTCTCCCCATCAAGCATAGCCGGGCGACTCGAGTATTCAGTCGCGAAAGGGAGAATAATATCGGACGCACACGTGGTTGGGATTGTCCGAGTCACTTGGAGAGAGAGCACTCGAGTTGGCGAGATCACCGACGTGACCTCGTAGTACCTGCGAAACGATACGAGACCTTGCGAGAGTGTCGCGCGACCGTCGCGCGCGGCCGTCGCCGACTGTCACAGCAAAATCGTCGTCGTGTGTCGTCGCGCGTGTACGTCGCTCGCGTCCTCGGTTATAGGTGGCGGACTATCGCGGCTCGTCCAAAATCGATATTTAAGGCTCGACCGGCGCGTCGTCTCTCCCTCCCCGCGCGCGCATGTGTACGTGTACGTGTGTGCGCGCGCGCGCACGCGTCGCCCACTCCCGCGCTACGGGAAACTGCGTGCCGAGTCTAATACGCGGCTTATTTTACATTGGAGTCGGACACGCAACAACGTCGAGGACGACGGACTCGTCCGTTTTACCGCGTCGTGGTTGAGGATGAGACGATTTTTGTCTCTGCTTCGTGAGAGGTCGGAACGGTGGCGAGGCTACTGTTGTCTCCGCAAGGCGCGACGATCGGACGCGTTCGGTCGCGCGCCGAAAAGTACCGAGCGCACCAACTCTCGCCCGAGAGCGGGTAACCTTCTTGCGTTCGTCGGGATACGCGTACCACGTTCGAAAAGAGGGGGAAAAATTGGAAGAAACGATTCCGAAGGATGATTTCGATTTATCACCGCGTCAAGCGTGGAACGTTCCCTCTCACTCGCGTGCACGCACTACCGCCGTCACACATAGCGCGTACACGCACGTACAATGGCGCGGGCCGAACATCCGCGACACGACGCACACGGACGTCTTATGGCGCACGACGGACGACGACGAAGCCCGATGGATGGACAGGAAGAGAAAGAGTCGTTCGCACTTCGGCACTCACCACTCCCTTCGAATAAGCACGGCTGACTTGTGTGTCACTAAAACACAATTTGAGTTTGCGTGAGCGTACCCTTCGCCAAGGGACGCGCTACGTTGAACTGAGGCAGGCCAGCCCTTCCGCACGACCTACGACGAATCGCGTAGCGCAAGCTGACTCTACCGCCATCTACCTGCTCTACTCTACGACTAAAAACGTCCAGGAACGTAACACAGTTTTTGGAAGCCTCGCTGCGTGGCGCGGTAGCGGTAACCAAAATTCCTCAACTTTTTCTTTTGAAAATCTGTCATATAATTTGCGATATGCAGTTTCATACTTGTGTCGCAAAACTTTGTGCTGATAAGATTTTGCTACTCGCAATTGATGAGAAACGCTCCTCATTTTAGTTTATTTGTTACATACACGTGTTTGCGAGGTATTCACTGTTTTAGTATCTTTGTTACATACACGTGTTTGCGAGGTATTCACTGTTTTAGTATCCATCATATTACAGCATTTATGTGCCGATTGATTAGTATTCATATTTTGTCCCTCTTAATAAAACGCAGCAAATAGCTCTAAGCTTTATTAATATTTAAGGGGAGACAAAAAAATCGTTTGAATAAACGTAATAAACGCATGAATTATTCTGCGCTTTATTTAATTTTTAATGTGTGAATTGTTCCTTTCTAATAAAATATATAATTATACGCTGTTATCATAGCAATTCTGTATATGTAAAATTATTGCGTTTAACCGTAATTTAAAAAAGGAAAAACGACAAGTAAACGAGAAATCCTCGAGATGTACGAAATATGTGACTGAAAAAAAAGAAAATTAAGGATATGATATGGCTGCGTGTTTATTTCACGAAATTTTATCCTTTTTCTTTGCTTAATATTCGATTTAGAACTATCAACATTAACTTAAAAAAATATCTTCGATTTCTTTCCCTCGCTTTGATTGTCGCGATAATAAAGAGAATCTTATTTCTTCTAGTTTCCTAGATCATTTGTTGCTAGAAAAAACACATATATTTATTGTATAAGCAATGTACATATGTACATTATTCGTCGTATGTGTTTTCTTACAAAGAGCAAGAGAAAAATAAATCTCATACTGCTCCAATGGCGCGGCGATGCTAATTTATGCGTACCTGTAAAATTGTCATAAAGAAACGCCGGTAACATCCATATACGTGTCCGAGCAGAATGGACAACGATTGTGCGTACGCAGACGCAACAGTCCGCAGAAGAGTCGGACCGTTCAAATGCGGTAAATTCAAATATAACAACAGACGAACAGATTCGACATAATGATGCTTATAAAATTTAAATAAATAACGCATATTATGTTTTTCGGCAAACGTTACAAATACCTACGATGTTAAATTTCCCTCTGGTTCCCTCTTGTCCTTCGGTTCAAGAATACGAGTGCTACCTGTGCTTTGTTCATTTGTCAGCACAAATTTTGTTTCTTTGTTACAAAATGGGAGAAAAATGTCGAAAACTCGAATGAATACGTGAAAAGCAACATAGCTATAGAGTTCGGTCATTTATAAAACGTTACTTTTAGATTGAAAATTCTGAAAGGAATGAAGAGTGGAGACACTCGAAAACTTATTCACGTCGGAACAAATTCCTGTAGGATCTATTATTGGTCCAATATGTGGATCGACCGTTACGGAAGTAAATATTCTCGCTGCAAAGGTCACTCTTATACTCATTTCACAAAAGCAATTTACCTTGAAACTGTCTTACACGAACGAATTTCTCAAAACATGAAAACTAACGATATATTTTCACATGTTTTTTCTTAAATACATATATAAAATAAATTGTCAATAAATTGGAAATAAATTGTGTAAATTCAAAGAAAAACAACAATATTTGATAAATAATAAAATAATAGTGATAAAACATTACACAATTTGCTTTCAAATTATAAATATCTTACGAAATTTCCTACACAAATATACTATAAAAATCATAAACATTGGGTATGCATCTATATTGTGTACATTTTTTACACACACAAAATTCTTCCTTTTTTTAAATTTCCTAAATTCTATATCTTTCAAGAGTCAGAAGAAAGATAATATTAATCGAAACCAGTCCGATTGATTCATGTATTTATTTTAAGAAGAATAACAAGATAAAAGTTCGTTTAGACGTGTTTACTTTCTATTTTCGTGTTTCTCTTTTGCCTGCTTGAAATTCCCCACTTAACGGCATACAACAGAATTTCAAAATTAATAATTTTCTTTTAATAATTTAAAGAAAAAATTTAAAATTAAAAATCAAAGATAACATTAATATCTATTTCATTGACTACACACACATGTTTTAAATATGGTTTTACACTTAATATAGTTGTATTAAATGTAAATATTATTAGTTTTCAAGTGTGTGTGAAGCTGGCGTATCATTTCGTGGAAACTCATAAATAAATGGGAGTTCTGAGTGTATTTTCAATAGTTCTAGAGTTCCTGATAGTTTAAACAAATAGTTCTGGCCATTAAAACACTGAAAAACGCTTAGGACAAACTGAGACGCCAACTTCACGCAGCGTCTCACTTTGTCCTACGGACATTTCCTTATCAGAAATTGTTTGAATTAAAAAGATTTATAGTTCTACATGAGTTCTAAGAAGAGTTCTGCCTTTTAAAAGCAGAAACATATTAATTCAAATCAAATTAAAACAAGCGATCCCTATATCTATAAATATACAGGTGAGACGCCGGTCGATTTTCGACAGTTCTGCTAATTATAAAACAGTTCTCGTATAGTTCTGGGCATGTACATTGGCTTTCCAAAGAGTTCTGATAATTTCAACAATTAGAAATTTATTTAAAAAATTATTTTGCCCGAGAAACGTATATTTTCGAGCATAGAGGTGAGACGCCAGTCGATTTTCGACAGTTCTGCTAATTATAAAATAGTTCTCGTATAGTTCTGGGCATGTACATTGCCTTTCCAAAGAGTTCTGATAATTTCAACAATTAGAAATTTATTTAAAAAATTATTTTGCCCGAAAATCGCATATTTTCGAGCATAGAGGTGAGACGCTAGTCGATTTTCGACAGTTCTGTTAATTATAAAAAAGTTCTCGTATAGTTCTGAGCATGTAAATTGCCTTTCCAAAGAGTTCTGATAATATCAACAATTAGAAGTTTATTTAAAAAATTATTTTGCCCGAAAATCGCATATTCTCGAACATAGAGGTGAGACGCCAGTCGATTTTCGACAGTTCTGCTAATTATAAAATAGTTCTCGTATAGTTCTGGGCATGTACATTGCCTTTCCAAAGAGTTCTGATAATTTCAACAATTAGAAATTTATTTAAAAAATTATTTTGCCCGAAAATCGCATATTTTCGAGCATAGAGGTGAGACGCCAGTCGATTTTCGACAGTTCTGCTAATTATAAAATAGTTCTCGTATAGTTCTGGGCATGTACATTGCCTTTCCAAAGAGTTCTGATAATTTCAACAATTAGAAATTTATTTAAAAAATTATTTTGCCCGAAAATCGCATATTTTCGAGCATAGAGGTGAGACGCTAGTCGATTTTCGACAGTTCTGTTAATTATAAAATAGTTCTCGTATAGTTCTGAGCATGTAAATTGCCTTTCCAAAGAGTTCTGATAATATCAACAATTAGAAGTTTATTTAAAAAATTATTTTGCCCGAAAATCGCATATTCTCGAACATAGAGGTGAGACGCCAGTCGATTTTCGACAGTTCTGCTAATTATAAAATAGTTCTCGTATAGTTCTGGGCATGTACATTGCCTTTCCAAAGAGTTCTGATAATTTCAACAATTAGAAATTTATTTAAAAAATTATTTTGCCCGAAAATCGCATATTTTCGAGCATAGAGGTGAGACGCCAGTCGATTTTCGACAGTTCTGCTAATTATAAAATAGTTCTCGTATAGTTCTGGGCATGTACATTGCCTTTCCAAAGAGTTCTGATAATTTCAACAATTAGAAATTTATTTAAAAAATTATTTTGCCCGAGAAACGTATATTTTCGAGCATAGAGGTGAGACGCTGGTTGATTTTCGACAGTTCTGTTAATTATAAAATAGTTCTCGTATAGTTCTGAGCATGCAAATTGCCTTTCCAAAGAGTTCTGATAATTTCAACAATTAGAAGTTTATTTAAAAAATTATTTTGCCCGAAAATCACATATTTTCGA